>JAODJU010000045.1:12869483-12880603 GCA_026776725.1 Gnathonemus echidnorhynchus | reverse complement strand
TTATTTGAAAAGAACGAACCTGCAAATGTCTCAACTGACCAATCAGAATCAAGCATTCCAGAGAGCCGTGTAATAAGAAAATTTAAGCCCGTTGCTTATGATGGTGCCTTGTGATAATGAGCCACTCCCTTCCGGCGCAGTAGCGTGCACGCCATGTTTACAGATGAAACAAAAGGCAAAAGTGGAAAAAAATCAGTCTCCGGCGAGCTATTTCATGCGCAGAACGATCGATGTCGGAGTACTATGGCGGACGCTGTCAAATCAAGCGTCGCTTACGTCCGGCCTACAAACCGCGGGGTCCCCCTACCGGTGACGTACTGAATCGCTTTGCGTCGTGCCCGCGCCCCCTCCCTCCTCGCTCTAGCGGTGAGTATGAGGAATGTCTCCCGCCGCGGCGCTACTGTTCTCCAGCTCCGTGTTTGTCAGTCTCGAAATCCGAGGGAGAGGAGCGAGCCGCCATTTTCCGAGCGTCGCTCCCCCAGGAACAACAAAAAAACAACCCACGCAAACCGGGAAAAAAGGGCACCAGATCGGCTCTGGAGACGAGACTTTCGAAAAATCGAAAATAAAAGAAAATAAAGCTGTTGAAATACGATCGCGTCTGGACTGGAAAGCACCCTGTTTTCCGTGTCTTTTGTAAAGCTAGCTAGCTATCTAGCCATCTAACTCGATTTCTTACTCGTTGTTTCGCCCATTTCGCGACTCGAGGAGCAACAACGGCTGCTGCCGAAATCGGAGCTATTATAGACGGATCCTACTGGCGAGTGGTTTGCACCTTTATTGCGTTACATTTTTATTTTTTTGTGTATGCTTTTATTTTCGTCCAAACTGCGGGGATTTGTTACATTTTCTCGGACTCTGTTACTCATCACGTGGTATGTTCCTCCTTTTTCTTTGTTACTTTAAACTGAGCAGGCTCTACATATATGGGAAAAACTTAAAATGCCGAGAAAATTAATCTTAATCGTAAAACATGTTGTTCTTTGACTTATTGAACCAACATAGCCGCCTACGTCTTTTCTTGCTTGGCCTTAAGGGTTATTCTGTAGCTGGCTAGTTTGCTATTAACTAGCTAGCAGTGTCCAGTTTTAAACTAGACCGCTTTCCTTGCCGTTTAGTCCCGCTGTCAGGTTCTTACATTTATGCTAATTGGTGCAACGCTAGGAAACTTATTCAAAGTAAAAGAGTCCCTGCTTTTTTAAAAAGCTTTTGCGCTTGATAATTTTCTGTGCCGTGCATTCGGGTGTTGTTGGCTTGGACCCACCGTGTTTCCAAAAAGCATTGTCCTTGAAAACGTTAAAATGAGTATTTAGCCTAATGCACGTCTCTGCGTTAACACACGCAACATGGCGAAAGTAATTTTTATATATGAGCAATAAGGCAGACAGCTAACTACCTAGTCGATTTCCTTTGGTACTGTACGGAAAGGTGCAATTGCATGCATCTCCTTAGGTTTTAAAGTTGATCGTGTGCTGCTTGTTGTAATTTAAATATGATAGTCGCCCTGATAAACCTTCTGGAAAGGGCTGGATCTTAATGAATTGAGCCAACTCCGCAAATGAGACAAGTTGTCCGATTTTCAGTCGTGCAGATCACCGCCGATGATCATAATGGCGCAAAGACTTTGAGGCGCCACGTTTTCGTCACATTTACAAATGAATTTTGGTTGAAGTGTCTTATCAGTCACCTCAACACGCCCAAGGCTGGAGCCTTTTCGCCTGGCAAACAGAAGTACGACCGTATAAAACACGTCCCGTTTGTTACTGGGGAATTCATTAAACCGTCTTTAAATATACCCGACTATATCAATGCCTCAGTTGTGCAGGAAATAAAAGCGTTTGGCGAGCAGTGTTTAGAAATCTCATTATAAATGGGGTTTGTTAATCCGGCGTTTCAAAGGAAGGAGTTTTATTAATATGTGACAGAGTGAATTGCATAATTGTAGTTGAGGATTTCTGTAGTGTACGTTCTTTACAACGTGATACCGCCCTTTGTGTGTGTTATATAAATTAACTGTAAACGATAGTTTTGTCCTGTCAGTTTGTGCATTTTCTTCTGGTTAGGGATTGTAGGTTCCTGTTCTTATTTCAAACATTTTGAATTCTTTGATATTCATATCTGATGTTATTTGTGCTTAACACATTGTGTAACATAGATATAGAGACTACTATTCTTTGTATAAGAAATGTAATTTAATTAATTTCATGCAGTGAACATGTAGTCTGATATATCTGTAATAATGAGAAAATCCATATAAGGGAGAGCAGTTATTCCTTTTCCTGTATTGAATTGGATTGTTTTTTGTTTATGGACAATTTCCGCTAATTGTGACTGAGTTTCCAAAAGGCAGTGTCATTCGGGCTTAGAAACTATGCTGATTTGGTACACTAGTTGCTAGCCTTTGCTATCGCAAATATTTTGACTGAATTCCGACAGGATCAGGCTTTGGCCGTGATCTTGCCATAAAGTGATTTGTCAGTGAGATGAGGCTCAGAGCACCTTTGCTTTTGTACAGGTTTCGGTTTAAGCAGCCTGTTACATGTCTTGAAATTTTGATTCAGCAAGTTCTGGGGATTCCTAGAAAAGGATGGATCTCACTGTCGTGTCTTCAGTGTACAAGGCGCAGATGGCCCTGTCCTCGGTGTAGGTGAGGGTATGAGCTGTTTGAAGTGAAAGCTTTAGTCTTCCTGCCCCTCAGTCTGCAATGTTTCTGATTATAAAGGCCCTTTGACTGGTAAGCAGAGCAGAAGACAGAAGACTTCATAATGGTTATTTGTATCATTTTGTTTTATGATGCATGAGATCTGGTTAGTGCAGATTGATCTTTCAGAATATTTTACATAGTTGTAATTCTCATTTTTGTGAATATTTCTTGTCTTATGCTATTAAACAAATACCACTATGCTATACTTTACTCTGGGGGAAATCATAATTATGTTCTACTTGCAAATGTTTAGGTTTTGTACATATTTGGGCAGAAGTAATAGCTAGATTCTGGTTAAAATTAATGCTCCAACATACTATTCAACATGTAATACTGTCTGCATAATGTTTTTTTTCCCCCACACATCATCAGCTACCCTGCTGCCCAGTAATTCTGGTGATGTGTGAAAGGCATTGTCTAAGGCCATGGTGACATTTCCCTCTTAAATCGTATGCATGGGCGTGTTTTTTTTTTTTTTTTGTGATAGTGCTGGGTCATCATACTGAAATTCAGCCCTTTTTGTTGATCCAACACCCACATGCACTGCTGCTTGCCCCGAACAGCCAAACTCTCCCTAAATCCATCCATTTTGGCCTTATAAAGAAGAAGGATTTACAGAGCAGAATGGAGACCATAGAGAACATACTCTATGGTGAATGTATGTAACCTGTAGTACAATTCCAGTTGCAATACTGGTTTAAAATTACTTGTTTTTCAATACATGGCTGATGCTACTGTTACTATTAATTTCAATGTGTATTAACATTTACACCACTGAATACTGTACTGAAACAGTGCACCTTATAGGTCATCTAGTGAACATCTTAAAATTGCAGCTCCGCGACTGAAGTCTTTGACTGCACTATCTATTGTAATGGGTATCTCGGAATTCTTGGCAGACACGCATAGTCATTCTGCTTCATTCTTGGGTCTTGAACAATCTCAGAAATGACTGCAGTCTTGTGTAGGAGCGGACATGGCCACCTGTTGGTGCTGTCATGGTTTGTCTGTTGAAGAGTTTTGCTACAGTAGACAAGAAAAGGCATTGTTACTGCAAATGCCTGCAGACTTTCTTTTCATTCATAGGGGACAGTTAATACTCCTCCCTTATGGGTAATGCTCTTTTCCATCCTGCAAGCTGAAATTATTTTTGTAGCCAAGGTATAAAGAGAATGCATTGTTGTATGTAGACTATGTTTCAGGCTTTTAAAAGATTTTCCCTTGGTTTCTTTATAAGGTTAAACATAAAATGCATCAGCCTCTATAGCACCCTATTGCTGTTTTGAGGGTTGGATGTGAGTAGTTTACTTCTAAAGAGAAATCTCTCTTGTGGGAGAGAAAGTATATTTCAGAGGCTGGTCCTAGTTATGGATTTGCAGACAGATGTGAAATTAGGTGGCATCTAAGGTTGGGACAAGATCCTCTGTTTTTAATTTTTGTGCTCTAAGTTGATGGTTTCAGTGCAGGGATTTGGTAGGACAACAAAAATGCCAGTAGACATTTTAAAAATCATTCAAAAATTATGTTTAGAATATTGCTTATTATTTCATTAGGACTTTTGTGACATGTCTGAAAGTAGAGTTCATTAAACAAGTCACTGTGGCTGTTGGATGCCAAGAGTTACCAGCCTTGTAGACTTATTTTCAACCAAAACCTTTTGCAGAGAGTTTGTTTTTCATGGTATAGCCTTCACAATGTGTTGTGTCTGCTTTTGTTGCAGGATGTACTCCCACAATGTTCAGAATTTGATGTGCTTCATTGCTGGATATGGGATATGTGTGATGATTATGATTATTATTATTATTATCATTATTATTACCTATTTAGCTGAAGCTTTACACATAGTAATTTTCCAGCTTATGATATTATAGTTGTATTGCATATGTTTGGGCCCCTGTAATCTGCTTTTAATCCTGTGGGCATAACAAGGCCGCCCCCATACCTTGACCGAGCTGTTTCATGGTCACGAGTCCAGCTCCCTTCATCGCTATGCTGCATGCGCCATCGCTTTCAGGTCTGTCACACATCAGATAGCAGCTTCACCTCCATCTATGCTAGGATTTCACGATCAGCACAATTATGAGACAAATATGCCCACCTAGGCCAGACCATTTTCTCTATCTCCCTTTAAAGAGATTAAATTTACAGTCTTAAAGGACCTTGAAGTCTGACAGAGAACAACAGCTTGCTTGGCTGTTTGTAATTAGCAAAGTATTGCATTAAGAAAAGTCATGGTGATGGTTACTTATTTGTATTTCCAGACAGCCTGTTAGGAGCTTTTTCTAATACTGCGTATAATTTTGCTCCCAGCAGTAATGAATATAAAATTTTTTGAAGGATAAAAACTGCAGGTAGAACAGAATATCTCGATGGGCCTGATAAAAGACTTTTGTGCCAGTCTGCCATTGGAGTTTTGCTCTTTTTTTTTTTTCCTCACTCCTAAGAACTTTATTCTGTGTATTTGACAGTAGCTTGCTTTCTGCTGCTTGTTTCATTCTAGAAACTAGGTGCCAGTGTAGACTGCACACTTTATATTCTCGGCGTCTTTACATCAGTCATTCTGTTGATGCTGTGTTAAAATGTATTGGCTATATGTGACCATCCATCTTGAAAAATCCCTGTGTTGGTATTACTTATTCTGTGTCCACCACCACGCTAGTTTTCATTAGCCAAATACATTTACCAATGTCTGGATTATGCTCAGTAAAAAGCTAACAGCCATTGATTCTTGTGAGCTTAGCATTTGACTGTCATTTGAAGTCCTGAGAAAGCCATGATGGTTCTCCCTGGGGCCCTTCTTTTGCGCTCCGGGGCCCCTGGAGGCATCGTAGGCACCCCCAGATCTGCTCACTCTTAACCAGATGTAGCTGACTCAGATATGATTTCAGTATTTAAGATGATTCATGGTTAAATATACTTCATAACAGCAATGCACAGCGTCCAAAAACAAAGAATCGCACTTTGGCTGTTCCGCAATTTTTATGATCAATCATAGCATCTTAACTCATCTGCTAATAACGATTATCCTTACATTTGGATTGGAGTTTCTGACCTGTGCTAGTCCAGACAAAGGAATGTTTATGTGTTCAGAGAAGGTTATCCCAAAAGTTGTTACTCGAAGAATATTTGTCTGGGATGCAAACTTCGTAATAAGCCCTTGCATAGAAATTACACAAAATGAATAACGGCTATAGTGTAGCTCTTGGTCAGTTGGACTACAGTGAAACTCTGCACTGCATGTTGAACCAGTTGAGTAATATGTTGAAAAGTAAACATGATGAATACAGTGGGTGCTCTTGGCTTTTATTATTGAAGCATTGCAAATTTCCCATGTGAATGCTAGAAATGTCATCTGAAAGTCAAGGTTTAAAACTGCCTCTTGAAAATATGATATAAAGCTAGTGTTACCAAAGTACCAGCTCAGCTTAAATTATTTCCTATAATTCTACATATATCACTTCATGCTATCTATATGTTTTACATCACCCAGCAAACAAAGACTTTTTACTTTGGTGTTATAGCAACTGTGTTCAAACTGTAAGACACTGTTTTGTGACTTGTCTAACAGAATACATTATAGTTCAGTAGTAAAAGTGCAAAAATTTACACTGTAATTATGGAAGTGCAATTTGAAAGCTTGCCGCTTCCTATGATGTCAAAGCATCGGATAAATGAGTAACATAGTCCAGATTTTATCATTTAAATTGTGATCAGAGAAAAATGCTAACTTTTAACTTTTAGTTTGGTGCTACTGGTCCCCTGACTATACAGGAAGGTCCTGTTGAGGGTGAGGTGAGAGGTTTCCTTTTCCCTCTGACTCCAAGCTCTCACTGTAGGAGGTTGGGATTGTGGAGGAAGTGCTGTGCATTGTAATTAACTCTGCCTCTTTTTTTTTTATTGCGATGTCCACCACGACTGTAAGAGCCCCCCCCCCCCTCCACTGCCTGCGTAAAGTTCCACAGGCAGGAGAGATTTCATTTGTTCACAGAAAATGACACATTAACCTAGCTGTGGGTCATGAAAATCTTACCAGAAGCCTGAACTTCCTTTTTCGAGTTGGAACTGCTTGAATCCAAGGAACTGAGATGGAAGGTCATTTTTTACGAAACTGCACGCACAACAACTGGAGATCCTGGTGGCCTTTCGTAATCAGTAGACACCAGGGCTTTAATGATACATGTATTCGTCATGTGACAGTCATTTACATAGTTTTTGATTCAGCGCACACAATGAAACATGCATTTCTTGATACGGGGGGAACTTATTCACAAGTCGACGTCCAACATGGAAAATATTACGCTAATTGTAGCTAAGTTGGTTACGGCTAAAGCTGGTTACTCATAAATGGCAGTTTGTGAACATTTTGGTTTCCCAATAAATAGCACCAACACTGGAGAGAGAGTAGTTGATATGACCAAGACCCTGTCAGCTCTGTTATACTGAACTCTATTGCTGGAAACGCATCCAACATGCCACCTCATTTGAGAACATCATCTGAGTATATATGACTGCAGAAAGGCAGAAACTGCAAGTTAGTCTTCCCGTGGCATTTAAGGTGTTTTTTTCCAGGAAATACCAATCGGAACAAAGAAAATTACTATGGCTATAGGGGTGTTTATTGCTGCAGCTATATGACCATATAGTTATACTCTGCAATTGAGAACAAAGAATTTAATTCATTGTGATTTTTATTATCATAAGTGGAGATTTCAGGTCCAGAGAGTACAGATCCAGACCATGATTTTGTTTCCACCAACCAGTTCAGTATAAAGAGTCACAGAGTACTCAACTGGTTGGTGGAAACAAAATCATGGTCTGGATTTGTACTCTCTGACCCTGAAATCTCCACCTCTGTTTATTATGTAGTTTTACGTATTTATTTTTGCAATGTGTAGATAAGTCTTAGATGTAATCACATTGCCTTTGCTTTGCAGTTCCTTATTGTTTGTGTGCAGTTTTAGTAATAATTTTGAAACCAATTCAGATATCCATGTTGTATCGAACCATGAACCCAAAACCGAGGTTTTTGAATTATATGTACCATTGCATCCTAGTACAAACATACCACTGAACAGTCTTGTGTTTACAGACCAAAACACCTGTCGTCCTTCATTTTTCCATGATTTGATTCATCAGTTCTTGAAAGATTTCATCACATATATACCCCAGAAAACATTGTCTGTCATTTCAGACTCCGGCTGTTGAATATGCAGTGATTTACCAGTTTTCCACAATTTCTGCTGTACTGTAGGCGGCTTAGACAGTTTACACAGTTCCTGTCTGCAGTGGCTTTGGGCTTCCTGGAGCTTCCAAAGCTCCATGAAGATGAGAGCACTATTGTGCAGACCTCTCTCTGCTAGTTTAGGGAACCAGGAGTCAATTTTATAAGAGAACAAGAACATTAAAGGGGAACTCCAAGAGGAGTTTGAACATAGCGTCAGGGACCCTTTCTCTTAGGCTCCATATAATTAGTTTTTCCTATAGGTGATGGTGTAGCTGTGATCCAAAGGTATCTGTTTATGTCCCAGGAGGGGCCCTTCAGCATGATAATTAACCATAATTTCTGTAGTAAAATACCCAACTTGGGGGGGGGGGGTAGCTTTGTAAGCTAGGCTACTAAGTGTGATTAGCCAACATTGTTTCGCAATTTTGGTCTGTAAATTGCCATGAAAATGGGTCAGTGTGATTTTTAAATGAGTAACTCCAGTTTGGTGTAAAAGGCAAGGGCATTGATTGGCACCGGCACTTCTTCATTTCTGTTTGTACTAAAGGTTGCCTTTAGAGAAATGTAGAAGTGCTGGAGTGTCTTTGCAGAAAGAGAACTTCATTTCCCACAGTTCTTTTTGCGGCACACTAAGCACTGCATTTATCATGCAGTTTCCAGCATGATGTTTTCTCCGTGTGATTGCCTGTTCATCTCATTAAAGATAATGCACAAGTGGAGATTTAGTCATATCCATGTTAACACGAGGAAAAATGATCCTGTGGGTTTTGGTGGTAAAAAGTTTAGCTGTCTCAATAGGAATTGGGAGCATGTAATGTTCCAGGATGTTTTTCTCTGGTATTAATTTATCACAATTCACCCTCTCTCTCTTACTCCTTTTATGTTTCTTTGTTGATGATATTAAATATGAGATATCCTATTTTCGTCCTATGCCCCATTGCTACCCTTGGCCTTACTTACCCTTGTTAAATTTACCTTGATTAGCTAAGTATAGTGTGGGGGGGGGGTTACTTTTTGATATCTGCAGATGCTGAGCTTGAACGATGAGCCACTCAACTAGTCAACCCAAACATGTTTAGTTGTCATACACCTACGGCACCCCATTGTGATTCGTCGTCAGGTCCCTGTAATTTCCCTGGGGGTGGAGGTGAACCATGGGAAGATGCTTGTATTAGGATGCCCGTTAGCTGTCTTTGTAGTCTATTCAATTGAACATTTTCATTGATTTTAAAAAGAAAGTGTTCTACCCCTTACCTTTGTGTTAATTGGTCAGTTGTGGGAATGCACACGAAGAATACAGCCCAGGATTTGGTGGGCACCTGTCAGTTAACGATCTTTTTTTTTTTTTGCCTCCTTCTCTTGGCAGGCTGTCTTCTGGTGGGGCAGTAGGTGGGTGGTGTGGGGCTGGCCTCAGCACCGAGAGAGGCCGCCGCGCCCATCTCCCTGCACTGCATGGCTGCGATGGCACCCGCGCTCACCGACGCGCCGGCCGAAGCTCACCACATGCGCTTCAAACTGGCCCCCCCATCCTCCACGCTGTCGCCGGGCAGCGTGGAGAACAACAGCAACGCCAACAACATCCTCGTCGCCAGCAATGGCACCGCCAAGCGCCGTCCGTCCCTCCCCGCCGGCGAAGAGTGCCCCCGGGACTTCCGGGGCGGCGGCAAGGAGGACCCGCCACACGCCGAGACCGTGCCTGCAGCCCTGGGCAAGCTGCCGCCCCTAGTGACCTCTTACCTGTGCTCTGACGTCACTTCTGTTGCTTCCACAAAAGACTCCCTCAAGATTCAAGGCGTCCTCATCAAGCAGTCAGTCCTTAAGAGCCAAGGCATCTTGCAGTCCCCCTATTTCAGCGGCGACGACTTCTTGCGCAGAAAGCAGACCCTGGAGCGCTCGGCCGACCAGCCGAAGGGATTTATGAGCGCAGGCGTCCAATCTGCGGCCCCCCAGGTCCCCGTCAATGGCCTGACCAAAAAGCTGGCTGCCCCCAGCACTGAACAGGACGGCGCTTCGTTAGTGAATGGGAGTAGAGCCCCCGTCAGCCCCGACACCCCTCTGCCGTCCACGCCAGAGGCTCGTAAGAGTGACCTGCCAGTTTGCGTCTTGCACAAGGGAGGAGCGGAGCAGCGACCCGCAGACGTTTCTACGGGTGATGACCCAGAGCAAAGCGATCCGCCCTCGCCATGCACAGACACGGCCCAGGAGCACCCAAGAGAGAGGTCGCCCAAACATCAGCCGTCGCTCGCCGCAGCTGAAGGGGAAGCGGCCTGCGACGGACCAACCGCGCCCAACACATTCCCTCTTCCCCCACGCAGTCTGGACCTCGAGATATCGGACAGAACCCTGCTGAGCCAAAACCGGCAGAATGAGATCAAGGGGCGGCTGCACCGTCTGCGCAAGCGGTTGCAGGTGGTGCAGGCCAAGCAGGTGGAGCGTCATGTCCAGCAGCAGCTGGGTGGCTTCTTGCAGACCACATTAAACAAGTCAGATGGGCCGCGTAACCGCAGCCACGCCGCTTCCCGCCAGGAGGTGGCGCAGCGCTGGTCAGCAGGTGGGCTTGGCTCGTTCCTGAAGAATGGCTCAGTTTCTGCCGAGCTTGAGCGTTTCGTCCTGAGCAGCAGCACTCTACTGCGCGCCGCCGAGGACGCCTTCGACTCCGACGTGACCGAGAGCAGTTCGGGCGGAGAGACGGACGTGGAGGAGGAGGAGCTGACCAAGGTGGACGTCGAGCAGCGACACGTCCCACTGTGAGTAGCAGCGAGGGGGCTCAGGCCGGGCCGAGGAGGCTTACTGTGCTCCTCCCCGTTACGGCGGTCGAGGAGCTTTAAGCAATAGGTGCTCTGGTTGTCATTTGAAACAAAAACAGTGAGACTTTATTCAAGACCTCAGGCACTGAATTGATATATTGTGATGTTTTGAAGTGCAGATGACAGAAGGGCCTCAGACAGTCTTGTCCAGATATTTTACTTGAAGTTGAATGAATAAAATGGGAGTGGATTTAATTTTGCCTGAAAGGAAACTTAGTGTAATTAGTGGTTAACCCCTTTGTTTGTTGCCATGTTAAATAGCTGAATGGCTTCCCTTGACTGTAGTCCATTCCTGAGTGGCAAGTACAGTATGAGGCTGATACAGCACTTTATGCAACCAGGAAATGCTTTAAATTAATAATGTGATGTAGCCCCCCCCCCCCCC
>JAODJU010000045.1:12856394-12869473 GCA_026776725.1 Gnathonemus echidnorhynchus | reverse complement strand
AGTGCAATATCTACTTTATTACCCCCCCCCCCCCCCCCAAAAAAAAATAAAAAGTGTGCATTTTCAGTTCATTCCAATTGAAACATTTTGGATGCTTTTAACCCTAGAAACCCTGGAATTATGCAGAACTAAATTTTTCCTACTTGGCATTCTTGGCTGTCTATTTTTACTGGGGCAACTTGGGTGATGTAATTTTCTCAAAGGTATTACACGGACCAGGAACAACAAACGTAAGGTGAATAGTCCATATATGCAGTCTGTAGGCTGTGTCATTTCATTTTAAACAGTTTTCAGGGAAAGTAAATCTGACATTCAATTTTTTTTGTTCTTCAGAATTTGAAGAATTTTAAAGTATTCTGGTAAAGATTAGTAGAAGGTCTTGCATGATAGATGGATATAGATGAGATCATTGTATCATTAACATAGGTGCAGTTTGGCTGTGTTATGCAGTAGTAACCTTGGCTGCTTCAGGACTTAAAAAGCTTGCTGATATTGTCATAGCTGCTGATTCCCCAATAGTCCTGGCTCAGACAGGTGGACTAAGGAAATTATTGAATTTGCATGCACAATATACACAGCTCATCATTAATCATGCAGGTCTTTCAGCTGTATGCACAAATGATCTGACCTGGGTTGAATTTTGTTTGCCTTTCTGCTGTGAACTTTAGAACGCCGCGAGTGATTGGCTGGGAAATGCAGCATGCGAATGTGTGTCAGTGTGCAGAAACATCGATACACGCTGCGAACCTGAAACACAAAAGCAGAGATTTTGGAGCTGAGAACAGCTGAATGCTCAAACATGTTCGGGGAATTTAGGGTTAGCAGTTACCATGAAATGTGTTTCCATGCCCAACTTTAAATCTTGGTAGATAAAGTTACATTTATTTGCTTTGGATGCTTGCATAGTGTGATTTTCAGCCTGGCTGTGTTGAAAATCACCTGGATCACCGCTAATTAATTGTGCTTCTCCAGAAAAAAAACATTTAGCTATGAAAATGGATCATTTTATTGTTCTTGATAAATGTTACAAAATACTGTGTAAATGAAGTGTTTTATGTAAAATGTCATATTGACTGTACCCTTAGGTGGAAAGGATATTACAGTGCTTGTCAAGTTATTGAATTTTTGTGTTTTAATCTTTCCCGTCTGTTGTAAATTAGCGTATGACTCAGGTGGTAATGTCTTTGTCACTTCAGGGTTCATATATCCCAGAAGGCATTTTATATGTTGTCTGAAAGCAGAGTGTGTTAATAGTTTTTCTGTACAAAAATGATATTTTGTTGTCCCTAAATCATCTCTAGGTGTTTGACTTGAGAAACTGAGATGTGGCCTATGAAATACCAGACGTCACCCCATGTATTTCTTGCGAATGGTGGCAACATCCTGTTGGCTTTCTAGGACATTTAAGAAAATCTAAATTAGGGATTGATGCACAAGCATGTCTCGTTTTAGCAGCAGTCTTGTTCTGGACCCTTTCATGCGTATTCTTCGGTTTATTGCACGCAGACATGCCGATTTCATGCGGATTTGCAGCACGCCATGAATTGTTACATACACTTCAGGTGCCAATAACTTGAATGGCCAGGAATCGCATGCAGATTACAGGCTGTGTGTGTTTGTGGGGGTGTGGACGATGCACTTTAATGTGAAGCAAAATTAGCCAACACGCAGCTATCACCAGTTGGTATTTCCTTTCATTGGATCTTAGTTTCGCTTTGTCCTGATCTATTTATAAGGATAGAAAACCCAAAGAAGGACAGTATGCTGGCTCAGTGGGTACCCATGTTGGTTTACACCTCCAGGGGTTAGGGTTTTAAATGCAGCCCCCGCTTTTTGCGTGTATGTGAAGCTTGTATGTTCGCCCCGTGTTGTCTTGTCACTCATGGCAGCACACGGCTCCTGTGTGTGCTGTCCCTGCGAGATACAGACCCCGCTGAGGTGTTTTCATGTTGTTTCTTCAGTGAGCATACCTGTTAGATATAAAATGACATTACAGGAAAGTCCCTTCTTTTTCTTTTTTCTTTTGGCTATTAAAATTGAAATCCCCGACCCGAGCATCTTCTCATTTCACACGCTCATTCTGTGCATGGGATTAACGCCCTGGGGAAGAGCACTGGCCTAAATTCTTCTTTTGGCCTGTGAATCGGATATTTTTACATGCCCTACCAGGCTTGGTGTGAAGATGATAGTAACAAGTATCGTAGCACAAAGTTACGTTATACTGCTCTTATTAGGAGTCAGGACTCTAGCTGCCTGGATATTTTACTTTATTTTCTCCCCCCCCAGTTATCAATTTTCATCTAGATAGGTGGCACAGTACTGCATAGAGGCATATTTCACTCGCATTTTTCCTCGTGTCCGATGGTTTTTATTGTATAGCCTTCAGTTATGAAAGACCAGGGCATAATTACACTGAGCTGGTCGCTGCCTTCGTATGTCTGTACATTTGCGGTGCTGCCTTTTTGTCTGTTTCCTGGTTCTCTGTGCATAATTCAGATCTTTACTGCAATACTTACACTTGCAAATTTGATAACTGAACTTAGATTTTCCTCCAATCCTGATTAAAAATAAAAAAAGAAAATAGTAATTGCACAGATTTCACCACCTGGTTACTCGTAATGACGCTGACTGTGTGTGAACTGAATGTCTTCTCTCCCTCTACTGCCAGTGATCTTGTCATCATGTCTGTAAACACTACTAACCGGATTGGTAACCGCTGATCCTTTTGGGGGCAGGAGGTTGAATGGTGGCAAAGAGCAAACCCCGCAGTGGAGCTCTCCTGCACGGACCTGAAGCGGGCACCATCGGGAGCCTTCTGTGTGCAAATGGGGCCCCAGCTTTCTGTAGCAGTGGCCCCCATATAGCAAGGCAGAACCTCCCCTTCTCTTTGAAGTGCAGATTCAGGAAGTAGCTTGCTCTGTGTGTGCGCACTTCCTGTTGCTGTGGGTCGTGCATTGCATCGCCGAGCCCGCTGGCCTGCTCTGTAGTACTCGAGGAGTGTGCGTGAGCAGGCGAGGTGGGGTTATGGGGAAACAATAGCACATTTTCTAGTAGGCTTTAAGCATCTTGTCTTCCTTCTTAGTGTTCCCTGTCCTCTGTGCTCTTTCCTGATCATGTTTCCGCAGTTTTTGGCACTGACCTTTTTTCAGAGGGATCAGTCCCAGTCTGTTGCTTCAGCTGCTGCAGACTTGAGTGTGTTGAGGGCTGAAAGTCCACTGAGACCTTTTGATGACATCATCTTCACCTTGCTTGCCGCTGCCGATTTATCTGTAAATTCGAGCTCTCAATAGATGCTATACTGTATTTTTTCAATCTGTTGTGCATGCAGGTCGATATCTCCATTTTGTCACTTCACACACAGTAATTTGGCAAAAAATAAAGCTTTTGTACCTTCTGAATGATGGCTTTATTTTTTGAGGTTGTGGCGCTCAGTTAAAATGTTTATTGAAGTAAAATATGAGACATGATGGCAAAGTCGGTTATTTTGGTTTTACAGGTTTTGCTTGAAGTATCTGCTTCATTTTTTGTTGTTGCTGGTAACCTTTGGATATTGTGTTGCAACATTTCGGTCAAGCTAATTGGGTACTAGTTTCTATCCATTGGCATATTCATTCAGTGTGGAGCTGTGAGTGTTTCAGAGCCTGTCCCAGGAGGCCTCAAGGGGGAGGACACACCCTGCATGGGATGACGATCCGCACCAACAGGACACAACAGCCACTCCGCTGTGCACAATTTAGGATGCTTAGACCGCTGGTTTTTGAGTGTGGAGAGGAAGTCCACGTGAACACTCCGAACACAACCAGCGTTGAAATCAGACCCATACCTGAAGTTGAGGCCACACGGCCACCTGGTTGAGCCATCTTAATATTATTCCCCGGAATTGAAATGCATAATGCCCCTTTAGCTAAGGACTCCAACCTCCACAGTCTTTTCTAGGACTCGTCAAATTGTGAATATGGATTCTCTCGGTTATTGCCATACTTCTGGAGAATGCTTAATTTTCACTAATTAGGGGCTGTATAAAACCATTGAAGAGATTTTATTGGACATTTCCAATTTTCAAGTTGTCCATTAAAGGTACATTCAATTTTCTGTCTGTCATAAGTAGCACTTCATATGATGTACACCCCTAAGTGCCCTCTTTAGACAAAATCTGTTCTATTATACAAATAGAATGTCAATCAGTAGATACATACGTGTTGCTCTGGAAAGGAAAATGATAGTTTGAGTTTATGCAGGGTGTGCAGTATGTTTCCCATAGGTAGTCACTGCATTGTGACTACATTGTTTTATCATAACCTTTCTCCTTTATTTTTGTATGCATTGACTTTTATTAAATATCATTAACACCCCCCCCCCCCCCAAAACCACTTTTTCATTTACTTGCTTTCCATTCAGTGCTAATTCCCCGTCATGGCTGTAGCTATAGCCTTATGGGGAGGCCCATCAATCAGCCAAAGCTCTAGCTTTGTGCCTCAGCACACAGGAGCAGCATGGGAGGGTGGAATGGTGCACACAGAAAGGCAGAGTGTGAAATAGCATGAATAATGCCCTGAGTTTTGAGGGCAGGGCTGTGCCTCAAGTCTCACACCCAAACCGGAGCGACGCATCTCGTAAGATCCCCGCAATAATAAGCAGCAGAAAGTAGTAGTCAGTGTTGAAATGTTTTCGTGTTTTTTTTACGCAAGTTTTTTTTTTTTGTTTTATACTCAATTTGATGTTTAAATTGGACCAATATGGTTTGAACGTTTGGCCTGTTTCAGGTCGTTCTTGGAATACATGTTTTGAATTTAGAGGTTACCGTAGAGTGGTTTTATTGTTTCTGTAATTAATTTGTATTTGATGCTGTTAGTGGCAGACGGGTAACTTTCGCTCTCTGCAGTATATTCACGTAGCTATTTTCAGCTGGTGCCAGCTGTCCAAGTGTCTCTGCTTAATTTAAAACCATTCCAGTAACACCAAAGTAGCTTATTACACTGTGGCCAAATTTTGACTCTTCGTTAGCTAATATTGGTTTATTTTGGGTAGTTTTTTTTGGGGTTATTTGTCGAATAGGAAGCTTCATCTGACCCATGATGCTATGTATATATTACGTGCACGTCCCTGCTAGAGTGTAAATTATCTGATTTTAAACTGGGTGTAAATGATCATCTCTGCACCACCTATCTGATTACAAAACCCCCTGGTAGCGACAGGGTACAGGTACTCCTGTACTCCACATGACCTTGATAAAAACAGAGTTATAAATGGAGCAGCAGGTGTGGTGAAAAGGGTTCACAGTGAGATATGATGGTATGTTTATTCCAAGCCAAGTGAGTAGTCTAATGGCAGCAATCTGAATTTGCTTGTTTTTAGTTGGTTAGCAGATATTTTATCAAAACATTATTATTGTAAGTTGTATAGCAGGTAATTTTTTGTCTTGTTCCAGAGCACAACATTATCGATTTATTTCTAAATTGTTCAGCCCTCTTCAAGAATACTTGGTTTGTTTGTCTTTTTAATATTTACTCTTTCATAGATCTTATGCAAGTCATAGGTAAGCAAAATCTGTTTTAGCCATTGGTGTTATTTCAGGACCATCTTTGCATTTGCAGGTCAGAGAATGTCTCTACTGATTCACACATATGGTCATATGTTTCTAATAATCCATTTAAAGGCTATTGATAAACATATGAAATGTTACTATCATGTTCAGGGGAAACAGAAATCCTGCATACATTCCTGATGCATCTCATGACATGATTTGACAGTTTATCTGCTGTGTGCTAACATTGAATATGTTGTACAGTGGTGCTGAAGATTCTGAGAGGAAACATTGTGAAAACAGCCTCTCAGTGAGGGAGTGTTCCCCATTCAGAACCAAGCCTGTTCCTGATGAGGTCACACTGGGCCTGACATCACACAGTGAGATGAGTATAATTTTGCAAGAAGCAGCAATTAGAGTTTGTGGCAGCTCAGTGGTTGTTAGCCACGGTCCCGGTGACCCACTGTTCTTGCCGTATTTTGTTCCGGCCGAACATTTTAATTAGACTTGATTGAGCTGTTGATTCAAAGCAATCAAGTTTTAAACTAACTCATGAGCGAAAGAATATTGATCGTTTTGAATGATATACAGTTACTTAAGTCTTCTTTCCAGAAGTGGCAAGTTGTTTTTTCCCCCTGCTGCAGTATTATTGGTTATTTGATATAATGAGATGTAATGCTGAACAACCATCAAGCACAGTGTTGTGCAAATATATTGAAAATATTTCTAAATTCTGCTTGATTTCCTCTCTTTACTGTTAATCTTTTTACTGTCATAAACTAAAGCTTCATTCCAGATGGATCCTAAATGTAAAGATGTTTGGTTAAATGCCTCCCTGCTTTTCCTAAAGAAATATGCATGTATTTCTGATAATTATGTGTTGTATAACATCCAATCAGTATGACGTCTGTAAACTATGTTCATGTGCCACCTACCTGTGCCAGCTGACGGCAGGCCCCCACCTCTGTAAACTATGTTCATGTGCACCCTGTGGGTGCCACCTACCTGTGCCAGCTGACGGCAGGCCCCCACCTCTCACCACGGCCTGGTGTTTTTCTGGCCACGCTCGGTGTCAGCAAGCTTAATGTACAAACTTTACGGTTCGTTCCACATCGGCGCGCATATAACCATGGTGGAAAAACGGCAGGATCCAGGGCTGTTTTAATGAAAAGCCAGTCTGCTTTCTGCTCTGTGTACTTGCGGGGGGAAAAAGTCACACATGGTGATGAATGGTATATTTGTAATCGTTTTGTGGCGGTTGGAAGGGATTCTTATGGATAATGCATTTAAGGTTTTGTTATCAGCCGTGGGGGCTGCAGTGGCATGATGTCTTGGTTCTTCATCCACACTGTAATATTGCACTTGTCCCTTGATTTTTCAAAAACTTTTTGTTGATTTTTTTATCATTAACTCTAAAGAATCACTGTAGTTGAACCACACGTTGCTTTATGTAATGTCTGCAGTGTTCTGCAGTCCCCGCTTGTCTGTTGCTGCAGAATAATATAATCAGTAAGCATCTAACCACAACAGAATGTCCAGTGTTTCCAAACTGCACTGAGCACAGTGTTTCCTTGGATCGTGATATATGACCTCCACAAAAAAATTTGGATAAAAATGTATCATTAAACTCTCATGCCGGCAGGCAGGTCTGTATGTGTATGTTGTGGCGTGCTGGCCCACGGCATTTTGCCAGTAAAGTGGGCTATCGCGTATAGCCCATCAGCCCCAGGGAAGATGGAGGGCGGCCGATGAGCCTCCTGGGCGAGCAGCGGGGCTATGCGGTGTCCCGGGCAGGTGCTGGCGTCAGGCCACATGTCAGTGTCCATGGCATTCCCGCCACGTGCACGCCCGCCACGTGCACGCCCGCGTGTCGGCAACCTGTCTGTTTTCACGTCAGCTGTTCTGTGAGCTTGACTTTGCAAATCGTATTTAAAGAAGTAGCCTGTTTCGGCAGTGCAGCCCTCTCTGCTGAGAAGAGGTTTGACTTTTGATTTTTCACGTTGTTTTTATTATTATTAATCCTTAATAATAATAATTATGAATCCTCTTAGAAGCTGAATTGTCTGAGCTAAGTTAATTTCTAAGAATACAAATCTAGAATGGTTAAAATTGGCATAATTCGACTCTACCCTCTTTGTATGCTTGCAAAATCTGACTCCGCACTTAGGGCTGAGCCCGCCAAGCTGGGCCAATGAATGTTCAGTTGGTAGATGCCCAATCAAATCGTCATGTGAAGCATCGCCAGAGCCAACCCGGAAGGGCCAGTTTTTATAAATGTTGCACTTTCTAATCATTAATTCTGAGGCGCAGGAATACACTGGCAAGTTCAGCTAGTTTTCACAGCTTTTTTTCCCCCTTCTCCTGGCATCTCCAGGAACTTTGGCACAGAAATTTGCAGTATTTTGTTAGCTAAAATTTATTTTGTAGCCCTGGGTCTGCTTAAAGTTCTGTCTTCATTTATGTTAAAAATGTGCTAAAAAATAAGCGGCTTTGGGGCCATTATGGTTAATAAAAACATCACAGCTACCACTAAGATGAAATATTTTTCACAGACACCACAAAAAACATCATTTGTCACTGTGTTCTGTGCTCTTATGCTCTGCGACCTTGGAAACTTGTCATGAAGGGATTTGCAACCTTGATGAAGAAAAATGTGATTTGGAGTTTTTGTATGCTTTATGTATTTATGTAATGTGCGGAGAAACGCAATATACATACACAATGAATAGATAAATATGAGAAGGCACCACTTGCATTTAATCTAGTGTAGTTTGCTGTGGTTTATCTAGGCCTTTTGTTTTAGTACCTGTGTTTCTGGTTGATGCTGCTCTTTATGCTGTCTTTGTTTTAAATGGATACATTACTAGATCTCCAACTGACAGTAAAAAATGAAAACAAAACAAATCATTGTTTAGTGTTGTCTGCAGTGTTTTCTCTTCCAGATCCCGAAGCCTGCTGTGTTTTGGTCCTTTGTGTTATTTTTTCTTCAGAGTTGTCTGTGTGCCTGTCCTCCATTTCTTTTTAAAATAATCTAAATTTCTTTTTAAAAGACATTGAAACTGAAATGTGTTGCTTACCTTTAAGATGAAGTTCCTGTTGTTTCTGTTAAATTTATTCAGGGAACCCAGCCTTCTTCAGGGGCAGGAGTGTCACAAGTGTGCATAGATGGTTGGCCTTTCAAATTGTGCCTGAAGTTCTCGCAGCCATAAATCTAACATGCATTCATGTGAATCGTTTTTGTCGACACATGCATGTTTTGGGCTAGTGTGGCTAGCTTTGTTTACACAGTTTCCTGATGCTGGTTTGTTAAACTGCAAAACCAGTTCTTCTGAACTCACTCAATGAAATGTGGGTGTATATGTCCAGGAATTTTCTCCTCACTTATGTTTTCAGATTAGCCTATTTAAGGTGTCTAGTGATTTCTTAAGACCCCCACCCATCTTCCTTCCCCCAACACGGATTATTTTATCATCCTTGATGTTTAATGGCATATTGGTGAATTTCTCTAACCTTTATGCCCAGAAGTCCCCGGCTGTAGCTTTTAGGTGTTCTTCAGCTTCCTTGTCTGTCTTTTGTCTGCAAGAGGCTTGGCCGTATTGTCTGTTTCCAAAGCTTTTTCAGATAATTGACACAACAGGGGAGAGTGCTACATTTTCCATTTTTATGAATTTTTGTTACTTTCCATCCCTGTCTGCGAAGGTCAGTAACCTTCCCTACAATACTCTGCCTTTCATCTTGCTGACAATGAATTTCAGTGTTGGTTCATTCCATTTTTATCGTATTCCAGAGAGATTGCGGATCCTTGCAGGTGGTTTACATGCTTCCGTAAGCCTGTGGTGAATTTTCAGATCTGCTGTGTTCATGCTTTTGTCTCCCCTTTTTATGTGTGTTAATATTAGAGAATAGTAAAGATTCAGGCACATCTAAAAAGAATGCATTCATTTGCCCTGTGCAGTGTCTTTGTTTTTGAATTTATGATAAGATTTAGCTCAGGTTTTTTTTATAGTTACATTTATGAATCCTCAGGGGTGTGAATAAGATTGAGAGCACTCTATGTTGGTGTCTGGTGTTTGTGCATTATATAAGGCAGGGTGGGGGGGGACTGAATGTCTCACTTTGCTGCTGTGATTCAGGGAAACTTTGTGTCAGTTGGGCCCAGCCTTCTGCATATGTAGAATGAATGCCGTTCCAGGTTTTGTAATCCCCGTTCTACTCAGACTTGTTCTCACTAAGCCTTTTACGCTCGAACGAAGGAGGGCGTAGAGACACGGCGAGGATCTCGCAATCTCTCAGGCCGAGCCGCTCACGTTAAGAGTCAAACATTGCTGAAGGGAGATGGGTACAAGCCAAACCATGAATGACATCTAGGGTCATGTTTAATTTAAGAGATCTGCAGTGTGTTGGCTTTTGAAGACTGTGTGAGCTGTTGCACTGTTTCCTGGCTCTTTTCCGTTTTCTTCAAAACAGACTTTAAATATTCCATTTCATTGCAAATCAATATTGCGTCGATTTTGGTTTTAGCTGAAGGGTTGACATGCATGGGGTTTCCTTTTCAGGTGGAGGCGGGCCGAAGGGCGATACGCTTTGGAGCGGGCGTCCATCATTTGCCACTGGAACTGGCTGCAGGCCCAGGTTTCCGACTTGGAGTACCGCATCCGTCAACAGACTGACATCTACCGGCAGATTCGCTCCAACAAGGTCAGTGCAGGGACACAGGTCACCAAGGCAACCGAGGGTCTCGCCGGTTGTGGTGAGATCAATAGCTCACCATCGCGCGAGGCTTCACTGGGTGGCTAGACGTCTCGGTGTTGTGTGACGGGGAACCAGTTATTCAGGTTCTGTATTTGCATTTTTGACCTTCAGTTACAGCACTCTTTCTGCACTGCGGTTTTACTGTACCTTCCTTCATTTAGGCCTGCATGAAGGTAGATAATTGGATCCTTGCAAGTTGTATAACCAGCAGCGCGCTCAGACCCTGCGGATCGTCACACCCGCGCTTTCTTTGTTTAGGTGCAGGGTGGCCTATCAGTCTATTATTTTAAGTTTAAAGACCTGTTGCGATTTTAAGGCTGATTTAGTTCATGATATACTATTGTATCCCCAAAGAAGAAATTTCAGTCACATATCTAGAAAAAGCAGCGCTTAATGCTCTGAGTAAAAACCTGGCTTTCCTGTAGTAGAACTCGACTCTCCTGTTGTTCTCCTAACCTTCAAATTACATTTGTGTATTTCATTGTACCGTCTTGAGAAACAATGGAAGACTGTGAAGCTGTACTTTTTTAGGTCATAACATAAATAATCAGTTGCAGATAACTATGGTAGCACCACTTAGCTTTTGTCATCATCTCGGAACACCGACAGGCTCAGCAGCATCACGAAGGTCACCTGACTCATTCTGATGTAGCGTTAATGTTCTGAGCCGGAGGTCAGGTGCTGTAGCTGGGATGGACAGCCTTATTCAGAAAGGGCTGTTGGCTGTGTGGCTCAATTATATTACTGATTAGAGGACTGATTGGCTGAAGAGTCCTCACATCTGGGTTTGAACAGTCGACCTGAAGTTTATCCCACAAAGCTGCGTACACACTGGCCCTAGGCGGATAAGATTGCCCCCCCCCCCCCGCACCATAGTCATAGAGAGGATTTATAGATTTTTGTTTGACTGGTATTGTCACATTTGTTCCTGCAGGGCACGGTAACGCTTGGGGACACTGTTGCATGTGATGTGCCCACGGAGGATGGCATGAAGTCAGAGCCAATCTCTTGCCCAGTCACACGAGTAAGAACCTTTCAGATCGACCTTTGCCGTTATTCGTGTTCTTTAATATGAGCTTTTCAAGTTATGGGCGCACTGGAGGGGAGAGAGTGGAAAGATGCATCTGTGAGACACCAGAAGTGCTGAGTATGTCACACTGCATTCAGGACTTTGGATGTGGCTGATTTTCTGTAATTCTGCCAGGCTGACATTCTATCACCCATTGGTTAACAGCAATGCAGGTCTTACAGAAATATTCTGAATGCCATTGTCGTTGCCTTTTATAAGACAGTCGCCAGTTTAATGCTTAAAAATAACACTCATTCTATAATATTTTTGCTCAGGTGTTTTAGGTCAGTTCTTTAGATTCATATAGCGTGTGGTCCTTAGGTACAGAGTGGCCAGGCTTGCTGTCTGTGGGTCAGTGGTTCAGTTCCCAATCCAATATTCCATGCTGTGGCTATAGACACTGGGTATATGCATGCCTGTGTCTCCACGCATATGAGTATACATACACGCTGCTGCGTCTAAAAAAAGATAAAGCTGTCGGTCTCATCCCCTCACTCTGCAGGGCATCAAGGTGTTACGTGTCCCACTGTGTTCACTCTTCGCTGCCATTTTTCCAGTCGCATTCTGTGTGCTCTATGTTGTAGAGCTTCATGAAGGGATCAATTTCATTTCTTTCCAGTTGTACGGTATTATTTAATATTACATTCAGTGTAGGAGGATAAATGAAGGTTAATTCATCCTGATATCAAAAATATTTGTGCAGGAATTTTGGAAGCAATTAGACAAAAAAAAAATTGAGTAAAGTGTCTCAGCAGAAGACATTTTTTGGTAACTCAGTTATTTTCACAATAATGGTAATCATGTCTTTTATAGGAATTGATTGTAAGTTGAGAGAGCAGACAGACCTGAAGCCTGGTCTGATATTGAGTTCAGAATGAGCTCCTTTGAGCAGTTAGGTGCGGTAGGCAGATCGTGAAATTCGGTCTGAAATGTCTGGGTGTGGTTCTGAGTTCTCGAAGTGTTCCTGAGCTTGTAACACAATGCAGCAAGTAATGGCCCAGCGTCCCACTGGAAACATTCTGTATGCTAGTGTGAGTTCAGATCCCAGAGGGGAAGGCAGTCCAGAAGAGTAGTAGTTGTCTTTTTAGGACTCGGGGGGTCAGATTTGTCATTTAGCAGGTGTAATCTGTCAGATGGTGCATCAGCTGATCTGTGACAAGCCGCCTCATCTCCCTGTAGGTTCCCGGGTCTAGCGGAGCAGGAAGCTTGGGCTTGGCTCACGGTCCCCTGTCAAAAGCATGTGCATCTGAGAGGCCAGTTAATGGGATGGTCAACAGGTATGGATGGTCTCACCTGACTGAGAGGTTGTGTGTGTGTGTGTGAGTGTGGGGGGGGACTGTCAAAAATTGCCGAGTGCTGCTAGGTCTAAGTACAGAACGGATTTCAGATCTACAGTGACCGTATGTGGTGTGAATTAAAAAAAATAATAATATCAGCAGTGTCTGTCTCCATGGTCACCACCAGTACTGATTATCAACATGTTGCCCCCCCCCTCAGTGTACCGTCCGCCTTGCCGGATGCCGAGTCACCAGAGAACTTGGATGCAGAGGAACTACTCGGCAAAAAGCAGCGGCTCCTGCCTCTGGCCCCCCCCCTGGACGCGTCCTGCGTGGCGGCCCGTACGCGGCCCGTGCTCGGCTGCAGGAAGCGGCGCCTCATCCGGCCCGCAGCCAGCCTCGGACACAAGGTGGGCGGGGCCGGCATGGGACGCTGGGTGGGCGGGGCCAGCATAGG
>JAODJU010000045.1:12832865-12856294 GCA_026776725.1 Gnathonemus echidnorhynchus | reverse complement strand
GCATCGGATGCTGGGTGGGCGGGGCCAGCATCGGACGCTGTGTGGGCGGGGCCAGCATCGGACGCAAGGTGGGAGGGGCCGGCATTGGATGCTGGGTGGGCGGGGCCGGCATCGGACGCTGGGTGGGCGGGGCCTGCACACCACGCTAGATGGAAAGGAGGGGAATGTGAAGGGGATTCATTGAGGCTGTCGTCACACAGATTACTTTGATTTATTCGTACATGTGCAGGTCTTTTCTGAAAGTATGTTTTTTTTCTTCTTTGTTACCCCCTGTTGTGTGTTATGTTATCACTAATAATACTAACCCTGGTCAGTGAGGGGCGTGTTTGACTCCTGCCTGACTCCTCCAGGTCACTCCCGTGATGTTTCTGAATCCTGAGTTCTCCCACCTGCAGGTGCAGCGGCCTGGCAGACTCGACGCTGGCTGTGGCATCAACCCGCCGTGTGTGATGTGCGGAAGCTCCCTCAGCCCCTTCGCCGACTTCCAGTACAAGCTCCCCCTGCTGGAGCGGCTCTCCCACTTCGACCCCTGTGTTCACCCCATTTTGTCTTTTTCTGACGGTAATGTTACCCCTGTTAAACTTGGGGCTAGTGCCTGAGCAGTACTCTATCATTTGCTCACTGGAGTAATTATTCGTTATAAAATTTTTAACATATTAAATTATACATTTTGCATTAATCATTACAGCAATAGTGCCAAATTGCAGCAGCTGATCTGGTGGATCTGATTTACCGCCATATGGGAATGTCAGTGAGGTAGTGTTAAAACTTACAGGTAACCACATGGTACAGCGATAGGGGGGATAGGAGCCTTATTCGCAGGGGTCTGGAGATCAGTTTGGCGCAAGGAGCAGAGTGAGGGACCATTAAAAGATGGTCGGTTTGTCAGTGGGAGAACAGGGACGCGAAAAGGGATACAAATGGCCGGGGGGGTTAGCCATTCTTGTCTATTGATTGGCAATGGGGCACAGGTGGGTACATCACCAGATTTAGACTAACCACACCCCCCACTGGGAATCCGTATCCTGTCCCCCCGCCTTGTGAAAAATGCATCAGACCTTGTAGTTCCTATAATACCTGGAAGCTTTGAGAATGAAATGCGAGTTTTATGAGGAATGCCCATAGTAGAGAAAGATACTCTTAATGAACTTGTGGGTATATTGCAACACCAGAATGCTACCACTACAAAAATGGGTGTCAAAGAGGAGAACTGTCTGATGTGCGTGATGCCACGAACAGTAGAGCCTGTTTCTCATGGTGTATCACTTCATGCGGAACGTTGAAGAAGCTTAGGAAGAAGGCTAGTATTGTAACTGAATCTCTAATGTTTAGTGAATCTTTCTTTAATGAAAAGACTGCTGAAGTAATAGATTTGTTTATTTTTTACCATTTGTTTCCAACGTGAACCTGAAGCAAAGCGAGGCTTCAACTCCCTATTCCTCATGTTTATCTGAATGTGGAAAATATTGTTATATTTACAATTACAGAGTACAGTCACCGATTTCTCTGAAACAGGGCTGAGTGCGTTCTTTCCTGAGATGATTTTGGCAGCATCCTTGTTTGGCTGTCTTATCTGCCCCTTTTGAGGCCAGATGTTTGACTCTGCGCCCCTCTGCTTTGATCAGACGTGTCTATGAACCTGCACCTCCAGCGGGTGATGAAGACTCACTGGCAGAACAAGCCACTCGACAAGATCAAGCCCTTGAAGAAACTCTCACTCAAACACAGGCTGCAGCCCGGCTGCCGCCTCCCGGACTCGGCTTCCTACTCCAAAGACAAGCATAAGATGACCAGCTTGCTCAACACCCCAGTCAGTGAGTAACCACCCTGCCCTGGGGGGCTCAGCACCCATTCCCAGAAATGTTTTGCAACCACTTAGTTTACCCTTTGTCATTTAAATCTGATTTTTCTGTAGACTTCTGAGCGATTTTTGAACGGCAATAAAACAGTGACACATTTATAGAAGTGTTTCAAATTTAGAGATATCTGTTGCAGTCTATCAGTCATAACTCGACCTCTCTGTAATACCATTTTTGGTGTTTTTTGATTAGAACAAAGCAAGGTGTAAAACAGGGCTGTTCAACTCACGGTCCTCGAGGTCCGAGCACTGCTGGTTTTCCAGCCTTCCTTCACCTGTCAGTCAGGTGTGAAGCCTCTGACCAATCAGAATCAGTAATTATTAAACTAACTACCTGGGAGAACTGAAAACAAGGCCTTGATTTGGAATCGAGGGCCAGATTTGAATAGCCCTGGTATAAAAATTGAAGACATGAAATAAGCAATTAAAAAGCTAAATCGCAGATCTGTTTTATTCTGCCAAATACGGGGGTGGGGCCACAGGGGCATTGGCCTGGCTGAAAGCTGATTGGCCACCCGAGCGCCCTGTACCCTGTCACTCATTAATCCAAAACATGTCATTGGCTAATAAGGTTGGCCCCTCTTATGCCCCTGACCATAAAAAAAAATCCTTACTCGCCCCTGGCTAATCGACACCATATCGGTCTTGTCATTGAGAGCGTAGGGTCACCATCCATGTCCCTCTGTTCCACAGGACTCCCGCACCATAAGGTCCGGCCGGAGAAGCTGTCCCGGCAGCACCTGGACAGCATCCTGAGGGGGCCTAAGCAGGAGGGCCGCCCTTTCTGCAAGGCCGATCGCAGCCAGGCTTTCTCACACGGCGCCTACGAGCGCAGCCACGGCCGCAAGAGGCCCCGGGAGCTCTCCCTGGACCGGCTGGACGGTGAGTGGGCCTGCGGCTTTGGCAGCGGATGAAAGCAGGGCAACGCGGCTGACTGGCGCTCTGTTTAAATCATAAATAGCAGGCTTTGAAAGTCAACTCTCTGAATGTTGCTTGGTGCCTAGCCGCCCCTGGGGTCTTCGCCGAGTCGGGGAGCCCCTGTTCATCCTTGGCCTGCCTGCACACGCCCACCCACAGCCCCTTGGTCAGGCAGTTCTCCGCCTCGTCGGAGAGCCCGACGCCCTTCTCTCTCAGCCAAAGCGCCGGCGGTACCCCGGTAAGCATCTCGGCACGACGACAAGGAACCTGCTGTCCAGCCCAGCCCGACATGCAGAATGTTCATTTAGCATGTGTAAAGTAAACACTGCAGGGTGACCAGGTACCAGGTTAGCTACAGGATAAAAGAAGTGCTTTAATTCATGGTTGTATTCTGTCTGATGTATCACAAAAAATTTCCTTTGCAGTGCTGCCGATGTTTAAAAAGTCACGGCACTTCCTGTTTATCTCGGCGCTGAGGATGATTGTTTTCCATACAGCGCAGTGAGAGCGAGATATTAATTCAAGTTTAGGCAGAGACACTTCATTGATGCCCATGGGGGAATTCCGTACATATGAATCTATGTATCTATATTTTACCATATCTATTGTACTTTATCTGCTTTCCGCTTAATGCTCTCCTTCTTATGGATACCACACTGCTTACCTCATACATTTCCAAACCTCACACAATTACATGCACAAATTTATACTTGTATGGTCTTTGCTTGGCAATTTTACACATTCTTTCAGGCTCATATTCTTGGTTTTTGATTTCATACCCTAACATGTCCCTAGTCGAGACTTTCATGTGCGCCTGTATGTATTTAAGCTCCTACGTACAGCGTATCCACCAAGAAAAATGACTTGTGCAACCAGTCTAAGGTACTTGGTGGACGAAACAAATCCATGAATATCTCCTTGTGGTTTTGTTCGAATGCTTGTCGTCGGGACGGCGGGACGTATGTGCAGATGCCAGGCTGCGTCGTTCCCCGTTGAAGCAACCGTTGGCTAACTAGTTCCTCAAATCTCCACCTGCAGCCCATCCGGAGGCGTCGGGGAGAAAGCTCCTTCGACATCAACAACATCGTCATCCCCATGTCCGTCGCTGCCACCACGCGTGTGGAGAAGCTGCAGTATAAAGAGATCTTAACACCCAGGTGAGGAGGCCAACTTCAGAGCCGTGTCTGAAACCACGGCACTTTCCAGTCTTTCAGAATGACTCTTCATCTTGGGTAATGATTTCCGCCAGGCGCCTAAGTCTTCCTTGGCTAACCTGTCAGCACTTAAAAATTGTTTTTCGTATTTTTAGTTGGCGGAAGGTCGATATTTCTGCGCAGCCCATTGCCGAAGAGGACGACACCGTGGAGGTATGAGAGAACTCTGCTGAATTCCACAAATTTCGAGTGTCGAGTTCCACCCTCAAGCTTCTGAATGTACCAGGAGCGGTTCTGTTTTCATGTTGAATAACAGTCATCACCAGTCAAAAACAAGAAAAAAATCATTTTATGCACATTTGAATAAATACGAGTGGAGTCTTGTAGTGAAAGGGGTGTGACCTTTTCCCCCCCCAACACAGATGGGTACATTTTATAGTTCTGTCAAACCTTATTGATTTTTTTAAGTTAGCCTGCTGGGCAGACAGAAAAGCTGATCAATTTTTAGGAGCAGGAAATTCACTGCTTTAGATTTGTAATGTAATAATTGCTTCCTGCTGCATTGGGCTGGGTAACTCATCCACTGCCCTGTTACTCTCAAGTCTGTTGCAATTGTAACGACGCAGCCGCATGGCAAGCCTTCCTGAGCGGCCACTGACTCCCGTTTGCCCACTTCCTGCATGTAGCTTGTCTAGACAGCGGTGAAACCTGATATATTCAAGCCGTGTTTGACATGGATACGATACGGAGCAGCAACAGGCAGTTAAAAACAACATAGAACCCGATATTGCAAGCCTGAGTTGCACACGGGCTGCTCTCCATCTGTTATTACGTCCTAACAGTCCCAGGATCCACGTCCAGCCCTCGCTCAGTGTTACAGATCACCATTTTCTGAATGCCCATCTTTGTAAATCTAAGCAGTGTAAATGGTTGTGCCACCCTTAATACAGAGCGCGCCTCAACAGGAGAGGGCAAAAAACCGCCAGAGAAATCGTGGTGTTGGCATTTTTCTATTTACAGGATCTGCCGCTGTTGTCTGGTCTCTGTTAAACCAGCCAAATATAAACACTGAGATTTCATCTTTCTATGCATTGTTGCAAAAATATTCCTCATAAATATGGAAATGTCATACACACCTGTTGCTGGTCTCATTTGCAAATGTTGATCATTAGTTGTATTTTTTCACATTTAGCTCATTGGATCAGTTTTAAGCTATCAAATGTATTACTGTTGTATATTCATGCTTATTTCTATAATCGTTAAACTGCTATGAGCAAATACTGCTTTTTTTCAGATGTCAGGTTTATTAATACTGGTAATGGACATCAGAAATGTCTGCCTTCTGCACCAGGTCTGTGCAGTGGGGGACTAACCATGCTGACCGTGTCCACTCTCTGTCACGGCAGATTGAAGACCTGACGGATGCAGCTTTCTCCCAGCTCCACCTGCAGTATGAAGAAGCGGAGCACTCCCGCTGGACCTGGACGGCCAGTTCTGCCGCTAAGAGAAGGGGCAGCAGGTTAGCGTCAGCCGGGCGCCTAAGCCGGTGGCCCGAGCGCCATCTGCCCGCTTCCTCAGAAGCTCTGCGAGCGTCTTCGCGCTGAATGCCGCCTGAGGTACTCAGTGTCTCCGCCTTGCCACTGCAGGTCCTACAAGTCACTGGACGGACGCACGACCCCGCTGCTGGGCAGCGCCAATCCCTCCACCCCGCAGCCGTCGTCTCCCGACATGGGACACTTTCACGCGCTGCAGGATTACAGCTTCACGACCTCCCCCAGCAGCCCTGCCAGCCCAGACCTGATCTCCAACCCTCAGACGCCTGGCTCTCGGGACTCCCACCGGCTGCTGTCCAGCGAGGACACTCGCTGCTCCACGCCAGACTTCACCTTCGAGGAACAGGTAAAATTCCATCTGTCCGTCCCTCATCTCACTCATCTGTTTCACTTCTCTCTCTCTCTCTCTCTCTCTCTGTCTATCTATCCATAGCCTAAATTCTCCTCTTTCTCCATTTCCTTGGTAGGTACCCTCCATTCTTAACACTTTCTATAAGATGCTCCATATTGTTCTGTGAAATCGACCATTGAATCAAATAAAGGCTAGTTGACAGTCAGTGGTTCATGATGGCATTTAATTGGGCCATAGGATAGCATTACAGCCTGCCTCATCTATAATGCCCTAGGTCTGGAGGATATGCTAGCAAGAGTAGAGTATAAATACGTTATAGTATAGTTCTATGCTTACAGTCATCTGGAACAGTTCAGATATTATAGATTCATGTTGCACTTGCTTATTTATGGGTTTTCCAGCCGGTGCAACCATGGGAACGAAGGAATTTCCCCCTGGAGAGTGACCCAATCGCAGAGCCTGCTGACCAAGGCAGTCCGACAGACGACCAGCCGTGTCGAGGACTGCGACGCATCTTGAGTTGCAAGACTAGTTCCTCCAAGTCAGAATCGGAGAACGACCCTCCGTCGCCCCTCCCAGACGACAGCGCTAAACAGAAGGGCCCTGGTCAGCTGAGATTTGGCCATCGATAAACGGCGTGGCGTTTATATGGAAAAAGAAGCTAAACTGAAAATTTTACAGCGAAGGGTCCCTGTTGTTTGATATTCAAACATCAGTCAATTTTTTCACGGTTTTTAGTGAACATACAGAGTATAGATCCTGTTTTCAAGTTTGTCACAAGAAAAACCCATAAAGCATCAGTACAGGACTAGATAGTTTGTTAAACAGCAATTTCAGACAAATGTGGCACCATTTTTGTTTTGTTTTTTGTTTTTTTCCCCCCCCCCCTTTCATCTTAGGTGTAAACCTAGAATACTGTCAAATTAAGGGTTTGCCATCAGGAGACATTTTCAATTAGTTTGTGTTTTTTTTTTTTTGTTTTGTTTTTTTGAACCCATTAAGTTTTAAGTGAAGTGACAAAATACCATCCCCACCCCCCCTCAGCTTTCTGGGCTTGCTGATAGACCCCTTCTTCTTGGGTGGGGGGGTCATAGCGAGACAGTTTAGAGCACTTACGCTGCAGTATGACTTCGGTGTGGCTAACTGAGGGGGTGGGGTGGGGGCTGTCTGCACTGCTTAACTTTGGATTCCCAGTCTCAGTGTGTGTGGCATTTTCACAGTGACTCGGGCACATGTATAGCCCCCCACCCCCCACCCCCTCCCCTTCAGTGACTGGAAGGCCGGGCTGGGGCAATCTCGCGGGCCGGAGCACTTGTCTTACTCAGATTGCTGCTGTTACACCCAATCATGCCGAATTCGAGAGAAATGAATCTTTAGCCCAAACCAAAGCTTTTGTGTTTTTAAAACAAAAATAAATTTCATACGTACATTAATGGGGCAACCGAGCGCCCTCTTCTGGGTGTACTGCAAGTGCAATGTTTCCGTAAGTGAAAATGAGTGGATAACAAGACTGTCAGCTTATGTGTCAAAGTTGGAATTTCACGTCTCTTGAGCGGCAACATCCTCTCCCCCCTCTGACTTTAGTGTCTGTTTGGCTAGATGCACTAATAAACACATTTTATAAGTATTCACTTAAAAAGATGAAGATACAAATAGGCTGTTCCATACTGAACAGCAGTCAGACCTCAGGCTTCACGTTGTGCAGGCGTTTACTCCCTCGCCGGATTCTCTGCCTTCTGCTTTCCTGCCGGGATGATGTATATCCTTTTCTCCCCTTACGATCACTCAGACGGTAAAAGGCTACTTATCTCTGCTATTATTACCTTTTTTGTCACCCAGCATTACTTTCATTGATTTGCAGACCAACTAAATTTACAGCACTGTTCCCATTTTTATTTGGAAATTGCTATGCAATCTCGATTTTAATTGTATATTGATGTTTATTTATATATACACGTATGTATGTATATATAAATAAATTATACATTGTTATGCTGTTTTTCATCCAATCCTGTATCACTGTATTGTTTTTTAATCACACAAGTTGTCACGGCAGTTATTACAGAAGAGGAGCAAATAGCTTTTTTTTTTTTTTTTTTTTTTGTAAATAGTCCCATTAAAACCATTCATGTGAACAACTACCTGAGTTTGCCCCCTTTTTATGCATTGATTGCATACTTTGCTGGGGGGGTTGGGGGACTTGTGTAGCTCAGAGAGGGAAGCCCGTGGTGATTTGTTGGGGACAGGGAGGTGCCCTTTTGCTTTGTACTGTTTTCTTGCTCCGAGGGCTATTGATAAACAAGCAATATGTTGGAACAAAGCAATTATAATATAATAATATAATATAAAATAATATAATAAAACCCATTACAATATAATATTTGGCTTTGCTTAAGGTGAGGTTTAAGTGGTTGAGGAACATTTCAAATTCTCATATTAAAAGCCAACTGTGCTGAACAAATGTGTTCTATTCTTGTGCTTGGTGACTTCAAGTTAGGCTGTGCTAAACTCAGAATTCTCAGCATCAAGATGAGGTTTCATTAATGTTGAGATCAGATTGCACATTACATCAGATTACGTCTGAGCAGATTACATCAACCAGTGTTTATTTTATGCCGTCGCTCTTGCAAACATTTCGATTCCCATAGCTGATGTGAATGGAGTGATATTTGAAGATGGGGGTAGGGGGGTAGGGGAACGAATGCAGCAAAGGCTAATCTCTGCTACTGGGATAAAGAATGTTTAGCTTTGCTAAGAAGTTGGCCTCCCAAAAATTTTCCACACTTATTTTTAGATGTTATAAAACTTGCTTCTTATCGAATTGTCAGGCAAAGTCTCTCACCTCAGCTTAACATTATGTTCAGTTGTGAGGCAAGGTATGTGAACCCTGCATTAATTGATCTTCATTTTAGTCGTGACTCTTCATAATTTAACAAATTATACACGTTACATATTTGCATTTGCCATATGTTTGTCACACAAATGTTTTGAACAATTTAGGTAATTCTTGTCAAAACCATATGGTTCTAATTCCACCAGCACCACGATGCCAAGGGTCAAATTTCCCGACTTGGGTGGGATGCTAAAATTTGCTGAACTTTGCTATGGATAAGAATTACTGAGTGGGGGAATGGAACTTTCTCTACGGTAATGACACTTCGATAGGAGGGAGTGGAGTTTCCAGTGAATCTAGGTGTGGTTTTCGCTTGTCCTGCTATTCTTCACAGCAGAATTCTGTTGAAGTGCAATTTAACTTGATCAAAAGAGATCTCAATAAGAGTGCTTAAGTGCCTGAAACTGGAAAGGGTTACAAAAGAAGTTTTGATTTCCATTGCTGTTCTCAATAGTTGGGCATTCTGCAAAGATCAGTGCGACCATAGAATCCTCAAATGACCTTAACGTGATAGCTAAGGATCTGCAGGCATGTCTTGAACTGAATGTTTGTGTTCATGAGTCTAACAAGAAAATATGAGTGAACAAGAGATGCAGAGGAAGCCGCTGCACAACAGAAAAAATTCTGGAGCTACAGAGCACATTTAGTTGAGGTTATTGCCAATGAAGGGTGATCTGCTAATTGCTAAATGTTGTGGTTCACATACCTTTTCCATCAATTACCTCAGTTGTGTAAACTATCCGAAGATGTGGCAATGTACAGTATCGTTGCACAGGACTGTTCATTATGACGAAGATGATGATCAGACATTCATGCAACAGTCAGGATGATTGTAACATTTGTGGCTTGTGATTTGGCATACAATGGATCTAGGTGCATGCTAAATCCAAAGATTAAATCTAAAGTACTATTTTTATTTTTTTAATTGCAGTATTGTTCTGCAGCTGCTACATACGTAAAATATTCCCAATTAAATATTGGTGAATAATCTATCGCTGCATCGAGTCTTTTCGTAAGTGAATTGGCTCAGTGATTGGTTTTGATAATAGTGACTCGATGTATTGAAGTAAATTGAAAGACTTCTTAATTTTTAATTATTTCATCTGCCGTTTGCCATCTTGGAACATCTAACCCACGTTATGGGTTTTTTCCACTTTTCTCCCAAAGCAATTTGCTTAAAAAATGCACATCTGTCTCGTAAAGACACAGATTGAGGAATACTAAACAAAGTCAGGGGAAGAAATGATGATCGGTATGTGTACTGATACGTGTTCTCTGAACTGGGCCGTTTCATCACAAGTGAAGAATGGAGCCCCCCCCCAAGCCAGTGATGCGGGAGAAATTCCAGCAATTTCTTTGCCCCATGGCCCCCCACTTGTGTGGTAGGTACAAACAGGGTGTGTTCGGTCCTCAAATGCATGATGTGTGTCTCCTTTATTCATGGGATAGTGGAAACAAATGAAGTTGCTTTTCTGAGATTTCCATCGTCTTAAACGTGTTACGATTCTAGGGGATTTCACAGGCAAGGCAAGTTAATTCAACTGGGGAGCAGCTCTAGAAATGTGGGTTAATTGGAGGAAAAGTTAGGAAAAACAGCTTAGGTTACCGAAAAATTCATGATTCCAGTTTGATATTAAATGATAACGGCATATTCAGTTCCAAGGGTCAGTGGTTCTCAGCCTATTTTGCACCGCGACCCAATTTTCACCATGCCAGCTCAGTCGCGACCCTATATCAAGTATAGGTTTAAATTAACACTATGATCAAGCCCACAGGTGCTCTGCAATTTAGGCCAATCAATGCCCATTGCACAAATCTGATTGGATGTGCCAGCAAATTTTAAATTAAAAATCTGTGGTTTGGCTTCTTGGATTGGTTGACTGTTCATTAGTTTTGCGCTAAGCATTTGCAGACCCAAGACCTGTTTATGTAGGTAAATTCTAGGATTGGGGCTGGGAAATCTGATCGTGGATCACCATTGCAACGTGCCCATTTTAAAATGCTTACATTTCCTACTCTGCTTCACAACCCTTTCAGAATTTGCCGTGACCCAAATTTGGATTGCTGCCACAGGTGAATAATTTGAAACCCATTTAGCAAATGATGACTTAGTTATTAACATAAAAAATAATGCCTGCAGATCTCAAGTTATTGGTGAATGCCAATGGCTCCTTATGGATTTTAATCACGACATTTTTTCTTCATTTGTATCCTGACAAACAAAACCTCCATTGTTTGTTGTTATGAGAACCTTGGGATTGTGAAGCCAAACTGTAATGTAGCCAGTGTGTGATGAATAACTGGGATCCAGGGTGCCCTCTTGTGGCAATTACGATATTGAGTCCACGAACAATGTGTGTGAATACAAGTACCATGCAGGAACAAACTGTCAGTCATGAATTGCACAAGAATTTTTGGAGAAGGTCCAAAATAAGCAGGTCCTGGCACGGGGTAGAATGAGCACAATATGGAAATTAAGATGAATGCTTTCCCACATTTTTCCCCGTTATACGTGCTGTTTGTTTACCAACGTATGCAGGTATTGTTAACGTTAGCATATAACCCTTTAAATTTCCGGCATTTTTGACAATTTATGATGGAGTTCCTTAAAGCACTTTGTCGTTAATTATACGTTGCATATGGAATCATAATCCTTGACAAGAAGTTATCGATATATCAACTTAATATAATGGTTTCCCTTAAAGGGATATTTTATGAAAATAAGTTTCTTTTTATTTCTAATTATAATTTCTTGACGCGAGAGGATTAACGGTGATTATAAATATTATGACCTTCGTTTATTAATTATTTAGATATTTTTGCCAGGCACCTACAGCTCTGGGAATGCCGGGGGAGGCGTAGACTCTCCGATCCACTGGCAGATTCCAGCCCCAAGACCGCCGGCTGCTGCCGTTGGCCGATAGACGTGGAATGCGAGTTCACTGCGTGTTTGCAATGCATACAGAGTGATAAACGAGGCCTTTCACACTTCACGGGTCCATTCAACAAGGCCGCCAACTTCAGTCAGCTGGCTGGAGTGAGATTTTCAATTCATAAGTCTGCACACGCATTTACATGTATGTAACACTTTTATCACATTGTAAATACCCTGTAGGGTTTGCAAACTACCCCAACGCTCTTGATGTAGCTAGTTTTAAGTTTACAATGGAATAATATAGATTTGCCTTTAACTTTCTTGCGAAAGCGTGAGTGTCACGCCGGATGCGCGAGAGCTGCTAATTAATCCTGCCAATCACCCCTATCTGCCTGCTATTCATGGGTATGTCCTCCTTTGCTGTAATTCCGCCTTGTGAAAACTTGTACAGTGTACTGGTATATGTAGTTTATAGGTGCCATCGAGAGTGGATACCAACAGATTAAGAGCAATGTAACACAAACCTTTACATGGAAGCATTTCCGATAAGCGCTTATGCAACGCAGCGCCGGAGCCGATGTCGGGAAGCGGAGGAAGTTCTGGGTGGCACGTGAGAACCTGCACAGGGCGCGCGCTCACACACCGGGCAATTTAACGATACAAACCCCATGTGATTGATAGACTGCAAGAAGGCAATTTAATACAATTTCTGAGAGTTCCTTTTTTTAACCTTAGCGGGGTAGAAATTATAGCAGAATTTGTGAGTCAAAAAATGGTGCGAGTTCATATACTACAGGACATGTATTATCCACCTACGGCTGAAATGCTATAAAGGGGTCGCATGGTGGCTTAGTGGTTAGGACGTTGTTTTATTATTTTAATATTTTGAGGAGAATTTTAGTGGCACAGCCTGTGGTCAGTTGACAAACGGACTTGTAGTTGCATTAAAAAGGCGAAGCATTTGTCTTTCATGCCTGGCAAAACGGACAAGTGTCTCTGATTCAGTTACCAGCAAAAGTCAGGCGTGAGCAGGTGGCGCTTCACGTGCAGCCTGGTCAGATGATTCATGGACCAGTTTGTTCTTCACAAACAGACGAGCGTTCATGGCACAAGTGGCATGCAGTCTGCTGGTACTTGTGTTACTTGTCTTTCCTGGTTTAACTTCATTCAGCAGCTCCGAGCGCGAGGCAACTTTATCCTGTTGGTTTAACAATACAGATTACGGATAATGACACTCGAAAGGTCGTTTTTCACATAAACCCACCCCTGAGCAAGAGGAATGTGCCTCCATGACGAAGAACTCGGGAGGAATTCTTTCCCTCCCCAGTCCGGAGAGACAGAGCCCGCAAATTAAAAGCAGCAGAGACGCCAAGATGCCGTTTCTTATAAGGACTTAAGTGAGTGGTATGAGTGGGCTTTGGATTTAACATGAGTGTCTATTAAAAGATCTCAGCCGCTTTTCCCCGCCTCCTTTACATCCCCCTGTGTATTGTCTCTTTTATTAGAGCACCGTCTTTTCCGTTTGTTAATGTCATATTTCAGTATTAGCTAATAGATAAAAAAGTCGCTGCTCCTGGATGCAAAGATGGAGCCAATGTGACAGAATGATAAACTTAATTGTGGATCAAGACTATCGGTGCCCTTTATAATTAAATCTGTCTCTCCTTTTATAGTGTGCCCAGGTTCTGTGGGCTGGTCCTTCCACACACCCCTGTGGAATGAGTCGGACGGGGTATAAAACTCCTGACTTGATGTTCTCGGGTCAGCGGAACCCCCGGCTGTATCACCTGCCCCAGCCTTCTTGAAACGGAGAACATCCTGCTCAGAGATGGCCCCCAAAAAGCCAGAGCCCAAGAAGGAGGCACCTAAGCCTGCCCCGGCCCCGTCAGCGGAGCCTGAGAAGGCTAAGGAGCCTGACTTTGACCCGAAGGACATCACTGTGAGTCCCCCCCGCCCACGACTCGTACAGGGAGGGATACGCAGCTAGTCGATGGCTCCACATCTCTATCTCTCTGTTAATCTAGCTACTTGCCTACTCTTCTGCATGTTTCTTTTGTGCCCCCCCCTTATGGGTGTTCCGAGGGGGCTGTATCACCAAGCTGGATTTCTTGCATAGCCGAATTTAAGGTAGTCTGGGCTTAATGGAAGTGAAAAGGGATAAAGTTAATTTAAACTGGGGGACCTTAAATCTGACACATTATCCAGCTAGGCAAGAAATCCTTCTTGGTGATACAGCATGGGGCCAGCCTCTCTGTTTATATTTTAATGGTTTTCGTTCTTCATTAACTTTTCCAGGGGATCCATTGTGTGTGTAGGTTCTTGTTTTAAACTCTTAAAATTAAATCCGTTAAATAATGACATTTAATTAAGCTGTATCAGGATCTAGATGTTATGCCTGCTATCTGTTGTGCAGTGCAGTTCAGAACCTACCCTTTGGCCATTAAGTTACAACCGAATTACTTTTCTGTATATTTTGTAATCTAAATTGTTATATTTTATTTTTGCAGGTCAAACAACAGTATACATTTGTATTGAATGCCATTTGGAAAAATCAATTGTTACAAATTAGGCAATTAACTAATTATTTTTGTGTGATTTATTAATAATCATAATTGTCTATTTAATATTACCTTAGAAATTAACTTTATGTTTTGTTTTTTTTTCTACTAATACAAATACCAATCTAAAATTTCTAGAAAAAAATCCAGGCAAAAAAGTTTTATTACTCCCGTTCAGGGTCATGGGAAAATCAGATAATGACTTAATGTTGTAATTCAGTCAGCCAACAGTCAGCCTGAGTAAAAATTTTGTACCTTCAACGAAGTGTGAAAGTAACATAAAAATAATTTCAGATTTTCTGGAGTTTTTAAACAGAATGTCATGGTTATTTGTCACTATCCAAGGTACTCTCTTGAGAAAAGTACCACTGGAAAATAAAGAATCCACTGTCTGCATTTTATAGCAAAACCACTTCATACGATATCTGTCCATCTATTATATATAATATGGGCAGTTTGATCCCAAGGTGCTCAGACAGTAAGACCAACAGCGTCGGCAATCTACCTGGACAGCGAGTATGAAATGTAGTGAGAAATCGGAGTGACCAAAAGTAAGTCACGCAAGCAAAGGGAGACCATGAAAGATCTGCACCAAGGTGACAGGAGACAGGACACTGCACGCCCTCTCCCATGTGACAGGAGACAGGACACTGCACGTCCTCTCCCATGTGACAGGAGACAGGACACTGCACGCCCTCTCCCATGTGACAGGAGACAGGACACTGCACGCCCTCTCCCATGTGACAGGAGACAGGACACTGCACGTCCTCTCCCTTGTGACAGGAGACAGGACACTGCACGCCCTCTTCCATGTGAAACAAGTGCCAGATTGCATTTGGCTCTGGGGAGCTTCCAGGCTATGGAAGGCTGACATATTTAACGGACAGACACGTGGTAACCACAAGAGTCTGCTAATGGACACTAGACCATCTTCAGTTTGGCTCTCGCTTTAGCTAATTGCTTTTGCATTCCCGTTATTCCCTAATTAGCCCCCCCACACACACACACGCACACACTTTTCCACCAGAGACGGACGGGGCAGATCGCTTTCACACCAATTCCCTGAGAACTATAATTAGCTCCACCGACGGGCTTGAGTTGTACTGGGACCATTTGCTGACTTTCTGCTGGCCAGTACATGATTCTACTGTCTAGGCTTTGCGATCCCACTGTGATTCTCCTCCACCAGAATAGCAATAAGCTGCTTTGAGGCCAATAACCCAAGAATGTTAATCTGAGGTGTTCTCCATTTTCGTACGACAGGCTGAAATAACAGAAAATTTTGGGCGTGTGGAAGGGGAACATTCCCACCGCAGTTCATATAAAACGTAGCTATTGATCTAATTGATTCTGAAATGAAGACATTGCTACACCTGCACCAAAGAGAACGTGGGCAGATGGGTGATTTTACACAAATGTTTGACGATTTGGATGAATGGTCCATTGATGTGGTGGTTAAATACAGTTTAATCACAGTGAAGGTCCTCTCCGGAACATGTCACATAAAATTCAGCAGTTCTGTAGCCTCATGTATTTATCTTAAGGTCTTCATGAGACCTGCCATCATTTTAATGTCAGTTATGTAGCATTTGTTTATGGTATGATACAGTATGGTATTCAGTAAATATCTATCCATTTATTTTCATCTACCTAATGTAATGTTGTTTATGAACACATTTGCTTAATATGTAACAATCTGTGCTATTGTGAGGTATTGTGTGACAATATTCTATTTCTATTATATTTCAGATTGAATTTAATGCAGATCAAATTGAAGGTGAGCTGCGTAATATTTCATTTTCAAGTTATATTTTCTGATGCGTATGATTGTAAATTTAGTGAAGAATTCCTTATAAATGTTGAAATTATTAGTGCTTGCAAGTCAAGTTATTTTGAATCATTTATTTTGATCACTACAGCCACATAATCAACTGGCGTGTTTTATGTCCGCAGAGTTCAAAGAGGCCTTCATGCTGTTTGACAGAACCCCAAAGTGCGAGATGAAAATATCCTACGCACAGTGCGGTGATGTCATGCGAGCTCTGGGCCAGAACCCCACCAACGCCGAGGTCATGAAGGTTCTGGGAAAGCCAAAACCAGAAGGTCAGTGTGGAGAAATCTCCTTGTGTCCAGCAACCTGTCTTACATCACAGGGCCAATTGATGCTCCTTCCAGGCCCGGATGCATTTTTACATTTGGATAGTTTTTAACATGTATTATATAACCTCATTTTTTCTGATTGGCTCCCACAGTTCAAAAACATGTCGATAGATGGATGGATGCCAGTTCATTCATAACACGGATGCTCAAACTTTATTGAAAGTCCTTGTCTGGATGCCTAGAAACTCTGCTTAGTCTGCTGAACACATGCACTCAGGGGAGTCGGATGGGGGTGATGTTCCCCCCCCCCCCCCAATATTTAATTTGGCTTCATTCACCCCTCCTGTAATCAGACCGTTGTATTTCAGCTGTGAAGTTCTGTCCTCCCTGATATCAAACTCTCTCCTATACGCCGCCGCCCTTCTTATCCACCATGTTCCCCTAGAGATGAACACCAAGATGATGGATTTCGAGACCTTCCTGCCCATGTTTCAGCACATCTCAAAGTCAAAGGAGAGGGGCACCCAGGAAGATTTCATAGAGGGGCTCCGCGTCTTCGACAAGGAGGGCAACGGCAGTATCATGGGGGCGGAGCTCCGTCACGTGCTGGTCACGCTGGGTCGGTGCTCGGCTGCCTCGAGTTCCACCTGACATACATACATCTTGTTCGTTTTCTTTTTTGTGAAAATGATGTGGAACTATTGAATCTGCATGCTCTCAGTGTCTGAATGTCACATGTATCAACTATAGTTTGGCGTCCTGAGTGGATTATTACACACCGCCCGGCCAAAATAAAAAGGTCAGCGTTTGAATTTAAATCAGCAAGTACTTAAGAGCCAATGGCTGGATCATTATTACAGCTCAGCAATGTTACGCAGCAATAAAGTGAAGTCAGCTGAGTACCTGAATCTACTGACTGGTCAGGTTTGCCCGTCAATGGATTTTTTCTTCCCTAACGGCACGGGCATATTCTGGGGCGATTAATGCCAAGATTCATCACCCTCGAATTGTCAAAGAGTGGTTCAGGGAGCATGAGGAATCATTTTCACACATGAATTGGCCACCACAGAGTCTTGAAAGTGCGAGATGTGCCTAAGAAGGCGTTACAGAGTGGCTCAACCTATCATCAATTCAAGATCTTCACGAGAAATGAATGCAAATCTGGGTGGAAAAAAAAATCTTGAGATGCTGCCTAAGCACGCGTAAACAATGCCATGAAGAATGCGCACCATAATCAAAGCTAAATTAATATTAAAGTGCGCGACTGTTTTTTGGCCAGGCAGTGTATCTTTGACCCGGATTACCCAGGTCACCATAATATATATTTTTTCTACAGGTGAAAAGATGCTAGAAAAAGAAGTGGAGCAGTTGCTGTCTGGGCAGGAAGATGGAAATGGATGCATCTGTTATGAAGGTGACTGATAACTCCCCTTCTGCAGCCGTCACCCTGTTTGACCTAAACATGCAGATATTAATTTCTTTTTCGTCTGCTTGTTTTTTTTTTTGTAGCATTTGTAAAACACATCATGTCTGGCTGAACAACAAGTAACAGATATCTTCTGATGGGATTGAAGCTTGGACTGAGGAACGGACATAAATACACAGCTTAATCATTTAATTTCAGCATTTTGACTGAATTTCAAGTCCTGCCCTGAAGCAACAAGCTCAACCTGCTTTTTCACTTTGTCCAGAAAAGATATGGACCTTGTCCTACTCAGCGTGCCAAAGAAGTCCCTTCTCAGCCAGTTTGGGTGTGATTTATAATTTATTGATGTGTTATTTCAATGTCAGAAGTATCGGTTTAATAATTAAATTGTTATTAAAGCACTGAGGCTGGCTTTATTTCATAATTTCACGCAACCACTATAAAATGACAAATAACTGAGATAAACCATGCAATACTGTTATCTGTTAAAAGGGAGCATGCATTTCCATACCATATTGCTGAGTTCATGGATTCACACTATAGAATGCGCTTTCAAGAACTCTGAAGGTCTGAAGGTGCCACTAAGTCTGCATGTTTGATCCTGACTTGAACTGTGTGTGTAGATTTCATGCGTCCTTCATTTTCACATGATTTAGAAAGACTTATCTGGAATTACATGGGTAACAATAGGCGCTACTCTGACTTGTGGATAGTTCACTGATGATGCTCATGTAGCTAAAGTAACGGATTTATATTTCACAATCTTTATGACTCTATAAAAATTAAAAACACACTAGAAACTTTAATTTAAACCCGGGATGCAGACAGCACATGACATTTGAAGGCTGGGGAGGAAGGAGTAATTAATACGTTTTTTTGGACTGATTTTTTGTATCGCTCTTCACGCACCTGGGGCCCTACTGATAGTTCACCATTGGATATCTACCAGAACTAAGAATTGTCCTCCTTTTTCCATGAGACAGAAAGCTTTTAAACACAATTTTCCCCAAAGCTTCTATACAGGAACGAAAAATTCCATGCCATAAATAATGTACTTTAGCTCAACGTATATTTAAGTCGTAGTCGGTTGTTTCATACTGACTCGGCAACGATCAATAGGTTTTGTGGTACTAGCATGTTTCTGCCTGAGGAGGGCGCTGTGGCTCTACTATAGAAGTCACAGGTGCGTCTTGTAAAGCATGGAGATTGACATACTTAGAAATACAGCGAACTGAGTGTTTGTGTATATTTATAAAATGATAGCTATGTGTGTGCGACATTACAGCTTGAGACCGTATGTGTGTATGGGTAAATTTATATAAATGGGTTGAAATTATGACGAGCTGTTGCCTCAGTTTCCGACACAAATACACAAATATCTCACTGATGTGACGCAGCAGCGCCCCTGGTGTCTGCTTCAGTGTCTTTCCACTGTTTGATTAGGTAAAGTCGGCAGGATAATATTCCTATGAAAAATACCGCCTCTAGGTGGCGAGTTTCTAGCGCACGGCGCGAATGGACACGCAACATTTCTAAAGTTACATAGTCACATTATTCATATTTACATTATAATTACATTAATTAATTATTACATTAATTATATTATAAGTCAATTTTCCGCAAACTAATTCTTAAGTTTAACAAGGTTTTGTCATGTAAGGGTTAAAACTAATATTTTTAATGTTCCTTTTAATGAACTTTTTTTTAACTGAAAAAACATTACCCGTTTAGCAGTTTCTCGTGTGAGTCATTCGTGCTAACATGTATTTAACACAATACCGTTGGTGAACTATGCCGTCGTGAGTGGTAGTCAGTTAAAGCAAGTGACTCCCCCCCAGAGCAGCTCATCCCTTCCAAGAAGTGGTGCTCATTATATTAGAATATGGCAACATTATCAGAGCGAGTGATTAGACCTCGGATTGAATTTCTGCTCAGCTGCTTTATTGAAATCACGAGTAGGCAAGATCCTGGATCAGTTTATGGGCAGAGAAACTTAAAGGCAGAAAGGGGGAGGAGGGAGAGAGCGAGAGATAGAGAGAGAGAGAGAGAGAGAGAGAGAGAGAGAGAGGCCAACAACAGTATACTCTGAGCATGTTCTTTAGCGTGTTAACGCCGGTCGTTCAGCACAGAAAATCACTTAATAAGAATGGCAATAGGCAGCCACATACAAAGCTTTACTTATAAGAAAATGGCCATTTTGGGCCAAGCTGCACTCTGCCAATGTTTTCCCCAGAAATAAAGGAGCCCCATTGATTTGTACGAATAAATGAGAACAAAATGTTACAATGTAACGTTTTTGAACTCGACATGTATGTGCCTCCATTACAGTATGCGGTAAAAATGTCTTTAATCGTCAATCAAGCTTCTTTCATTTTGGAAGGAAACACAGAAGCTCTTACAGAAATGCACTTGTCTTTTAAAAGGGGCCCCAAAACTGGGGTCAAATGGATGAAAATTGGATTATGAATTATAATTAGCGATCATCCTACGGTGGACACAGTGCAGATTTTATCAGCCATCGGCAGTAGTATATCTGTATTCCCTAGCAGAGTTTAACTGTACTATACATGCCATTGTGCATTAAGTCAAAGCTGACGGCATATAAGATGCTGGGTAAGTCTGGCACTGTTTCATAGACTGAGGCCACTGGGGTTGATTCTGCACAAATTCCACTAACATCGTGTTAAACTCCTTTAGAAACGATGCGTTCGATAACTGGGTGAAAAGGTGCCATGTATTACTTTATACCTTCCTTATTGTACATAAAGAAAGTTATAGAGGAAGTTTTGATCCTGCTAGTGGCATCTCCTATAGTAAGTAGCGTTTCACTATGCATTAGGTCTAATATAATCCGAATCGCTGCATTGGGAGCTTCCGGCGAGTTTGCTGGTCACATTCACCGTTATTATTTAATTTGCTGTTTTGCAATTAAATTCCGGCCTTTGCTTGCGATACAGGCCTGAATGCACGACGCATACCCCCGATTCAGTGCCTGCATTCCATTTTTTTACACGCAAAATTCACACGGAAGTAAACAAGATTTGTAATATTTCTACGCTGCAAAGCCGAGCGTTAAATTACCATAACAAAACGGATGATTTAGCCAATGTTACACTTTTTACAGTTTATTGTTCATATTTATGCAATATTGGCCCATAAACTATAATAGGGTTTAACTTATGTATAGACACTTTCACCGTGGAACTTGTGTTTATTAAACCATTAACACCGCCATAGATAGATAGATAGATAGATAGATAGATAGATCTCACAGTGAATAATCAATAATCATTAGTCTTCGCCTACTAAGAACTTTGTTACTTTTGTCCGAGAGTCTGTTCCGCCTAAGTGATGATCCTACCTGAAGCAGCTCTCACATTTCACTCAAGACATACCTTCGTCAGCAACAGCTGCTTTCCAGCCTGCGTTGGCTTTGAGAAGGGGGGGAAAACCCTTAGCAATAGCTTGAAGGAAGAGAAAACACCGGGCTCTTACTTGGTTCTGTGGAAATAACTTTATTACTGTTCAAGGTAAAAAGTCATCAAGTTGTTCGTCGACTTTTTTTTGGGTGGGGGGGTGCTTGAATGGTCGGCAGAATCAGGCGTTGTGCGTTTCGGGTCTTGGGGGTTCTGAACTTCATCTAATAGTATTGCCTTGTTCACTCCGTGATCAACATAACTACGTTATTAATTGCGTTAAGTTTATTTCCAGAGTGCTCCTTATTGACTCCAATTCGGATCTGGAACGTTTTTACATTCTCCTTTATTGTTTAAGTGCATGATTAGGGTGCATTTCACTGGAATTGGAATTTTAATTGTTCAATGCGGTTTACATATATTTGGTTCTTTAAATTAAAAATTTTCATGGTTCTTTAAATTAAAATTTATAAATATCCCACTTGGGTATTATACTTTTAACATGATGATTCGTGCATTCTACTGCTCAGTTATTCCCATTATGTTTTATTATATGTACTACTGAACGTGTAAAAAGACAAAAACGTATTTTCCAGTAGTCATGTTGTAGCAAAAACATTAAACATTGTGTTATGCTAAATTATATTGTGTTAAAGGGAACATGCATATTCCCTTTCTATGTGGGGTGCTTTAATTGTTAATCTGCAAAGGTTTTTCAAATTTATAGTATTCTATCTAAATATTTTCTATATAAATATCAAAATCCTGTTTGTCAAGTCTGATTTCAGTATTTTAACTGCTGCTGTTCATCACACGGCAGTCTGATCAAGATACCCTTGAGCTAAGCTACCGGAAATCCATTTAATTAATTTACTTCTTCTCATTGGGGCTCGGTGACGTTGATTATTTGTTTGTGTGCCTATTTACGCCTGGGCCCTCGCCGTTTACCTGAGTGTGGTGGTACAAAGCGCTGCACCTGTCCAGTGCTTTGGCTGGATCGTGTTATTAATAGCTGGTGATGACACGGTTTCGAGCCTCGGAGTCGCTGCACGTCGTCATGCCTTCCTCATTGTACCCTGCTTAGTGCCTCTGTGATGCCGCCCTGTACAGCCGATGCCCCTGCATTTCTTTGCCAGCACATGCTATGCGAGATGCTTCGGCTATGCCCCCCATCCCCCCCGGAAGCCCCAATTAGACCAAGATCTCCTTTTATATTAGTAGATGTCAGCAATACGCCTTTTCCCTTCCTGCTATCTGTCATCACGGGACTTTGATGTTACTCCAAATTGGTGTTTAATGAATTTGAAGATAGCCAGAGTGTTAATTAGCGTAGGATTAGCCAGTCTGTGGATGCTGGTAAATTCTTTATTCGCTTTCAGAAAGGGATTGATGTTCGTATTGTGTTGTTAGTATATTGTTTGCAAAATTGTTAGCATGTTGAACTGTTAGCAAATGAATGACAACGCCAAGACTGGAAGATTGGCTGTCTTTTGTGTGGTGTATGATCATTTTTTTTTCTGGGGGGGCATTTGTACTGGACTGTACAATAGCAGCATTGTAATAAGACGAGAGCACAGATCTTTCCTGCTCCATTTTGCCATGTTAAAACGTTACCATTTATCATGTTGTAAGTGTTTTGGACTTCGTGCATTAGTGCATTAAACACGTTTCTATTACCTTGCCTGTTCCCTGCCAAACGTATATTTTGTTTATCTCATGTTGAATTGGATCTAACTTTATCATTTACTAACTCTGCAGCACCACCTGCTTTTGAATGAGATGATTTTCTTTGGCATTAAAAATCGCACACACACACACACACATTTGTAATCATATCTTTGTGGGGACTCTCCATTCATTTCCATGGGGAGAAGTCTAGTCCCAATATGATGACCTTATGAGTTAACCCCCACCCAGCCCTATCCTTAACGATAAGTAATGAAACAAAATACAAAACTTTTGGCATTTTTCGTTTTTTGGTTGCATTCACAGATCTTTGTGGGAACCTGAAAAATGGTCCTCGCAACATGAAAATAACAGGTTTTTATGATATTGTGGGGAGATTTGCTCTCCACAATGTAATATAAACCTAATCCACACACACAGACCTGTACTCATATTTCTGTGGGACTGTCCATTAATTTCAATGGGCAAAACCAAAATCCAAAAATGACGACCTTAACCCCTATCCAGCCCTAACCTTAACCATAAATAACCAAACAAAATACAATATTTTGTTGATGCTTCCATGTCCCACTCTCGCCAGTGTGGGGAAGCAATAAAAAAAGGCCAATAGAATGTTGGGTTATATCTCTAGGTGTGTGGA
>JAODJU010000045.1:12777829-12807540 GCA_026776725.1 Gnathonemus echidnorhynchus | reverse complement strand
TGTGGCTCTTCTCTCTCCCCCCCCCCGCCCCCCCGCCCCGCCTTTAGGTGGAGGAAGTGGCAGATAATGCAGTTCAGTGTGTCACAGAGGAGAAGGTGGCTGAGGAAGAGGATGAGGAGGAGGAGCCGGATATGATCGAGCCAGAACCTTGCTTCACGGAGGGTAATGCGGGAAGGGAAAGGCGTTTTTGACAGACACAGCACCGGCTGCTCTAAGCACCGACCTCATTGTAGCCACCAATAATGTAATCACTGCCTATAATAATATATGTTGTGCCAGGCCTGTTGTGAAGGCCAACAACGGTGTTTTTTGTACAGCTGTGCGATTAATCATGATGTCGCCGAAGAACATATGAAACTGCTGGCATGAAGGTGTGAAGCTGCATCTTCTCATGCTTTCTTGTCATGCTTCAGCCTGTTTCAGCCGCTTCCCCTTTCTAATGGTGGATGTCACAGAAGGCAAAGGAAAGATCTGGTGGAACATCAGGACCACTTGCCTCACTATCGTGGAGCACAACTACTTTGAATCTTTCATTATATTTATGATCCTGCTGAGCAGTGGAGCTTTGGTATGTGTTACCCATACAACCTAAGACTCACACAAAAGTAGATTTGTTTTTTCCAAAAACTTTGACATTGACTAACATAAGAATGTTTTTTTTTATGTTATTTTGTCATTGAAGGTTTTTTGGGAGTGGAATTTTATTAAATGGCACGAATGCACTATTTTTACATATTTTCACGTTAACATTTTCATTATTTTCTTGCTCATATCTTGGCAGGCTTTTGAAGACGTATACATTGAACAGCGCAGAGTTATAAAAATCCTTCTGGAGTATGCAGATCAAGTCTTCACCTATGTTTTCATTGTGGAAATGCTTCTAAAATGGGTGGCATATGGGTATAAGGTTTACTTTACCAACGCCTGGTGCTGGTTGGACTTCCTCATTGTGGATGTGAGTGTCTCTCTTTCTTTAAAGTTAACATTAAAGCTCTTGTGCTGTTTCCTTTGTGAGAATGCAAAAGCTGTAAACTGAAGCCCTTTTCATCCAGAAATACATCTCATAGCAATGTTGTATTTATAGTAAATAAAATAGCAACTTAATTCCATTTAAAGAACTCTAAGAGTTTCCTATTAGGGCTTAACGATGTTGGAAAAAATTCAGATTGTGATATTTGAAAATTTTGCAGTAAATACTGCAATATTTATAAAATACAAAGTTGAAAATTTACTTAAAATAAAGTGCCGGCAAATAAAACTCATCTACCAAAAGAATCTGTCAAGTCAGTCTGTGGCGTCGTTGCAAGTTGCGTCAACAGACACAAAGCAGTGCCGACAAATCAAACTTTAAGAAAAGTTCAGTGTTATGCAATATTACATCAAATAATTTAACATTTAAAGGCTGGATGGACATCATGTATGTTGCAGTTGATTCATGTGAGGTACTGATTTTCCAGTTCAAAGTTAGGTACACAAAAAGAGTGACAGCTGTAGACTTTTGATCAGTTATTTTGATTGCAAATATTAAAAGTTAAAATAATTAAATAAACAAATATGGTTGGTATTTTGATGCATTCAAGATAATTGTGTGCTTTGATATTTCGGTATTTTAATTTTCTTACAGGGACAGTATAGTAGCAAATATTTGGATTTTTTTAACTGGACTCTTATTGCAGGTTTCTTTGATCAGCTTAACAGCCAATTTACTGGGATATTCTGAACTGGGACCAATCAAGTCTTTGAGAACCCTGAGGGCACTGAGACCTCTGAGAGCACTCTCCAGGTTTGAAGGAATGAGGGTAAGTGATGCTTTCACAGCCTTTGATAGATCCACAGAAAGATGTTGGAGGTCCGTGATAAATGGGGAAGATGACAGACAACGTGCCACATGACCAAAAAAAAAAACTGTGTTCCTGGAGACATTCATTATGCCCACTTAGCCATCTTCTGTATCTTCAGAGTGGCTGGAATATGCGGTTAGTTTGGTCTAGCACTTGGACATCTGTGTAGAACATTGCTCACATAATGTTGTTTTAGGCTCATAGCTGGAAACAAATTTAAACGTAAGAAGATATATAAAGTTATTGTGGACAGTATATTTTGCTGATATTGATTGTTGGGCAATAAAGGGTTAATTTGAGATGCACTTTCTGATTGTGTGCATATCCTATTTTGTGTGAAAGGTGGTGGTGAACGCCCTGGTGGGGGCCATACCCTCCATCTTCAATGTCCTGCTGGTGTGCCTCATCTTCTGGCTCATCTTCAGCATCATGGGGGTTAACCTGTTTGCTGGGAAATTCTACTATTGTCTCAACGTTACCTCGGAAGAGCGCTTCCCTCTGGACATTGTCAACAACAGGACTGAATGCTTTGCTCTGATGGAACAATACGATGATGTCCGTTGGGTCAACTTGAAGATCAACTTTGACAATGTGGGCATGGGCTACCTGTCCCTTTTGCAAGTGGTGAGTTTAATAGAAAGGCAGATTGTGCTCTGTTCAAATTATAAACATTTATACTCTTTACTCAGTACAGTCTTTTGACCTGGAAAATTAAGGTTGTTTTTTGTAAATTCACATATGGAGAATGAAAATTTCTCTGTCATTGAGTATTGGGCAGTCACTGACTACTGACTGTATTATTATTTCTATTTTTTATTTTTCTATTTAGGCAACATTTAAAGGCTGGATGGACATCATGTATGCTGCAGTTGATTCACGTGAGGTACTGATTTTCCAGTTCAAAATTAGGTATACAAGAAGAATGACAACCGTAGACTTTTGATCAGTCATTTGGATTGCAATGCAAACATTAAAAGTTAAAATAGTTAAATAAACAAATATAATTAGAATTTTACGAATTCCATTATAATATAAAGAAAACAAGGTAGCATTTTACTTAAAGATCTCATATATCTCATATATAATGCATCATAGATACCTTCATAATGCATTATTATAATGCATTCATAAAGTATTATAAATACAGCTATAGCTATTTATAAAAAGTCATAACACATTATAGCCATGTTTATTATGCATTATGAATGCTCTGGGAAGCTCTCATCTATAATGCACCATATGTACTTTCATAATGCATTATAATGGTTAGTATAAGCCATTATGATGCATTATGAAGGTATCTATAATGCATTATATGAGTTCTTTAAGTAGTGTTACTGAAAACGAAAAATAATTGTTTGCTTTGATCTTTGAAACTGAATGTTTCTTTTTATGATCTTGTCAGATGGAAGATCAACCTGAGTATGAGGTCAATATCTACATGTATCTATACTTTGTAATCTTCATTATCTTCGGATCTTTCTTCACTCTCAATCTCTTCATTGGTGTTATCATTGATAACTTCAACCAGCAAAAGGCTAAGATAAGTATCAGCACTGCCTTTAATGTGCAATTATGTTAGTGAATTTTGGAGACCAAGACAATGGACTGGGGTCCTGTCCGGGGTGTACTTCGAAAGAATATATAACATTTATTAGAGTTTTACATAAGGGTTTTCTGGAAAATGAAGAAATGTAGATGATCATTGATTTTCTTAGCCTAATCCCCTTAAGTTTTCAATTCTTCACAGTTCTCCACAATCTACCTTTGATCTTATATCTATACTGTAAGTTAAAGCTAAGAAACTAAGTGACTCCTCATATCACACGTTGATGCTGTCATCTATCTATTGTGATGAGAAGTTCAAAATTTCATAAGCACCCCTGTTAGTTCTGTCATGACCTGATGGGTTCATTGTGCATGTCCCACATTGCACAGATGTAGTACTGTGTCCTCTTCAAGATGGTAGGACAGGTATTAAACAGGACAGATGCTAACAGACTGATGTTAACTTACAAACTTTCAGAAGAGGGAGCTCGTAGCATAGCATTTAAAAAAACAAACTTATAACAGGATGTTTGCCAATTCAAGATTTATATGTCCCATTAATTGGACGTTTGAGAAAAATATTTAATGTGACGTTTCACCTGTTTAGAAGGGTACAACTGTATCTCTCTTCCAATGTATATAGAGCCGAACCCTTGGTGTGGCTACCCTGCATCTCCCCCTGTTGGTTCATATTGGAAATGCTGTTATGCATATAAACATTTCATAATCTGGTCTGGTTGTTTTCTCATTTTCTTCTCATATACAGTATTTGAAGGTGTTATATTTATATGCAAATATTACATTAATACCAATTTTAATGTGCCAGTATTATTATGATAAGATACACAGAATCCCTGAAGTACACATTAAGGTAGCAATTTACTTGAACTTTACAATTGCTGTAGCTGTTATTAAGGGACCTGCCATCCTAGAACATACAATTTCCCATACACTTGAAGAATAATTGTTTGTGGATTTATACTTTGGAGGACAAGACCTCTTCATGACCGAGGAACAGAAGAAATACTACAATGCCATGAAGAAACTTGGATCCAAAAAACCACAAAAACCAATCCCAAGACCTCTGGTGTGTAAGCTATTTATTAGCTGTGACATGAGTCTCCTCATAATGACGTCAGCTGAGAACCAAATGAATATTGATTGATTCTGTAAGCTCTTATTGTGAAGGTGATGTAAAAGTGAATAATAATAATAGCAATAGTAACAGTGAAATATGTATTCTTTATTATCAGGGCCTGGACATGTAGAAACCATTGCACTGCTTGTACTTGCATATTGTGGTTTTTTGTTTTAATTTTGGACTTTTCCTGTTCTTCATAATTATATACCATTAAGGTGATTTTTTGAAAATGTTTAATATGTATAATACTTTCTAAGCTATACTGTTTATTTTACCCAGCTATTGATTTTTGGATTTAAAGTATTTTTTTATTTACATAAATGTTTTTCTTTTCTTTTCTTTTATTCTCTTTTCTTTTTCTGTGTCTCTTTCTCCTCTGTATGTGTGGGACCCTGAAGAATCCTGTACAAGGCGTTGTGTTTGACTTCGTCACCAAGCAGTTCTTCGACATCTTCATTATGGTCATGATCTGCCTCAACATGATCACTATGATGGTGGAGACAGACGACCAAAGTGAAGAGAAGGAAACGATTTTGTTCTACATTAATCTGATCTTCATTGTTGTCTTCACGGCAGAGTGTGTCCTCAAAATGTTTGCCCTCAGACAATACTTCTTTTCAGTTGGATGGAACATCTTTGATTTTGTCGTGGTCATTCTCTCAATAGTGGGTAAGTAAATGCGTAATTAATACAAATATATACACTATATTGCCAAAAGTATTGGCACACCCCTCCAAATCATTGAATTCAGGTGTTCCAATCAATTCCAAACCACAGGTGTATAAAACCAAGCACCAAGGCATGCAGACTGCTTCTGCAAACATTTGTGAAAGAATGGGTCGCTCTCAGGAGCTCAGTGAATTCAAGCGTGTTACCATGATAGGATGCCACCTTTGTCTGCAGAGTCAATAGCTACAGACCTCCAAACCACCTTATCCAAATAAGTCCAGTCATGAAATTTCCTCACTACTTAACATTCCACGGTCAACTGTTAGTGGTATTATAACAAAGTGGAAGCAACTGGGAACAACAGCAACTCTGTCATGAAGTGATAGGCCACGTAAAATCACAGATCGTGGGCAACGCATGCTGAGGCACACAGTGTGCAGAAGTCGCCAACTGTCTGCAGAGTCAATAGCTACAGACCTCCAAACTTTGTGTGGCCTTCAGATTAGCTCAAGAAGAGTGTGTAGAGAACTTCATGGAATGGGTTTCCATGGCCGAGCAGCTGCATCCAAGTCTTACATCACCAAGTGCAATGCAAGGCGTCGGATGCAGTGATGTAAAGCGCAGCGCTACTGGACTCTAGAGCAGTGGAGACGTGTTCTCTGGAGTGACGAATCACGCTTCTCTGTCTGGCAATTCAATGGACGAGTCTGGGTTTGGCGGTTGCCATGAGAACGGTACTTGCCTGAATGCATTGTGCCAAGTGTAAAGTTTGGTGGAGGGGGGATTATGGTGTGGGGTTGTTTTTCAGAGTTTGGGCTTGGCCCCTTAGTTCCAGTGAAAGGAACTCTTAATGCTGCAGGATTTTAGACAATTTCATGCTCCCAACTTTGTGGGAACAGTTTGGGGAAGGTCCTTTTCTGTTCCAGCAAGGCTGTGCCCCAGTGCACAAAGTAAGGTCCATAAAGACATGAATGAGCAAGGCACTTGACTAGCCCACACAGAGCCCTGACCTCAACCCGATAGAACACCTTTGAGATGAATTAGAGCGGAGACTGTGAGCCAGGCCTTCTCGTCCAACATCCGTGCCTGACCTCACAAATGCCCTCTTGGAAGAATGGTCAAAAATTCCCATAAACACACTCCTAAACCTTGTGGACAGCCTTCCCAGAAGAGTTGAAGCTGTTATAGCTGTAAAGGGTGGGCTAACTCCATATGAAAGCCTATTCATTAAGAATGGGATGTCATTGAAGTTCATGTGTGTGTAAAGGCAGGTGTCCCAATACTTTTGACAATATAGTATGTGTAATATATATGTGTGCTGTCATCAGATTAATATTTGTCATGCTGACTAAAAATATACATTTTTTGTACAGGTCTTTTGTTGGCTGACATTATAGAGAAGTACTTTGTATCACCTACCCTATTCCGCGTCATCAGACTGGCAAGAATTGGTCGTGTCTTGCGTCTTATCCGCGGCGCTAAAGGCATCCGGACACTACTGTTTGCTCTGATGATGTCTCTTCCTGCTCTATTCAATATAGGCCTCCTTCTCTTCCTGATCATGTTCATTTTCTCAATCTTTGGCATGTCAAACTTTGGATATGTGAAGAAAGAAGCAGGCATTGATGACATTTTCAATTTTGAGACCTTTGGCAATAGCATTATCTGCCTTTTTGAGATAACCACTTCAGCAGGCTGGGATGGACTCCTACTCCCTATTATGAATAGTGGGCCCCCAGATTGTGACCCAGACATAGAGAATCCAGGCTCTTCTGTCAGAGGCAATTGCGGGAATCCTGCTGTGGGCATCGTGTTCTTCTGTGGCTACATCATCATGTCGTTCCTTGTCGTGGTAAATATGTACATCGCCATTATCCTAGAAAATTTTAATGTGGCTACAGAAGAGAGCAGTGAGCCCCTATGCGAGGATGACTTTGAGATGTTTTATGAGACCTGGGAGAAATTCGACCCCGATGCTACCCAGTTTCTGGACTACAGTCGGCTGCCAGACTTTTGTGACACATTGAAAGACCCTCTGAGGATTGCAAAGCCTAATAAAATTAAGTTGATTACAATGGATATTCCAATTGTTACTGGGGATAAAATACATTGCTTAGATATCTTGCTAGCTCTTACTACGGAAGTGTTGGGAGAATCTGATGCAATGGGTGCCCTCAGGGAGAGCATGGAGGAGAAGTTCAAGATGAACAACCCCTCGCCGGTGGTCTATGAACCCATTACCACTACTTTGAAACGTAAACGGGAGGAGGTGGCCGCAACAGTCATCCAGAGAGCATTCCGTAAGTACGTGTCGAATCCATCTGGGAAGGGTGTCCCCTCAAAACCAAAAGGGGCGATGAATAAAAAAAAAGAGAGACCGGTAGGAAATTTCCTTTTAAATCGAGTGGAATTCGTCAGTGATGTGGTCCTGCACGCTGCCCCTTCCCCTCCTGAAGAGGCGTTGACATCCTTGGACAACCTAAAGGAGTCTGTTGTGTAGCGATTGAAATAGAGGAATGAGCAACTGTGGTCTGCTTTGGCCAAGAGATGTTGGTATCCATGGAGAGAATATTAGCTCCTCCAAGACTTGGACTGGTAAGCAGTGAGGATCTGACCCAGAAAAACAGCTAACATTCTAAAGTAATGTTATTGAGAGGAGGTGTGAAAACACAAGTTCAAAAAATATGTGGAATTTTTAAAAATGTTTAAATACAGTTTTCCCAGAGAGAACAATGTTGGATATTGTTTAGTGGTGAATAGCAGGTCATCTTGGTAAAAAGAGGCTTTAAAAATCATTGGTGCCAAATTTACCACCAAATGAGGCATCTCCCCAGGAAATCTGTCAAAGTTGTACATACATATAAAGAGCAGATCTTGCATATATTTTCAATAATATACTGTGAATGTATGCTTTATACTTTTATGTATCACTGTTAGAGTTGGATTATTGATCTAACATCACAACAGTACCAAATTAGCAATAAGGGGCACTACTGGGCAAAAATGGGCCAAAGCTGTGTTATGCAGTTTAGGTTTGGTTCATTTTTTGCCCAGGAGTGTATGAGCAGAGGTGGAAAGGTCTGGTTCAGAAAGTACAAATCCAGATCAACATTTTGTTTCAATCAACCAATTGAATATAAAGAGTCATTCGCAGAGTAATTAACTGGTGGGTTTAAACAAAATCTTGGTCTGGATTTATGTTCTCTGAACCTGAACTTTCCACCTCTAATGTTGATACTTTGTTATTGTTCATCGTTCAAACTAAACTCATTATAATTGTTATAATTGTAATTATTTTGTCTTTGCATTTTTTTGTTTCTTTGCTACAGAGTATTTTTACTAGCACTTTTTCATACATTTGTATTATAAAGAATAACAATGACTTGTATCTAAGTATATAAATTTCAGAAAATAATGATAATTTTCTGAAATCATTTAAGAACCCCAAGTTTAATGACTTCCAGTACCTCAGTGATATTAATTTTAAATACGATTAGTTCCAGGCAAACTGTAGTGCTGTTTTAAAAACAGATAAGTGATGTTCCCTTTTTTGTAATATCTTGCATTGATCCAAAATTGCAATGAATCCAAAATTGTCTAAGAATGTCTTAACTAATGTCTTATATCTGCACTTTTTAATGTGCTACAGAAAAATTTTAATTGAAAATGTTATTATTAATCTTTAATAGAAACTGTTGTCTTTGTATTACATTAATTAGTACTGTGAGATCTTGCTTAATATGTCTTTATAGCTTATGTATATATATATTCAAACAAATATTAGCAAATTATTCAGCAGTTATATACTTTTATATGAAATGTGAATATACTGCTGCTGGCTCTTCTAGAGTTATGCACATTTTTGTCACTAGGCTACTATTTACTTTATTTAGTTTGCCAGTTTAGTTATATTTTGCTAAGTATTATGTCATTTTCAAGACAAAAAAAAAATGGTTACACTTTACTTGAGGGGGCACAATTATAGTACTTAATGTATTAATTAACCAGAAATTTAGTGTTAGTTACATACTAATCCCATGTTTGTTCATCATTAATCAATCGTGATGATTAATGCAATTCACGAAGTTCCTATATTTGTTCATGATTTGTTCTTGAGTAGTATCTCAAAGTTACAAAGTTACTTGTGACCCCTCAAGTTAATTGTTACTGAAAAAAACTCACAGAATGACACTGATATGGGTAAATGCTCATGCATTTGTGGAGACCTGAGATTCTGTCTTTTTAAACCCACCGCACCCAAGTGACGGTACCATCCTCACATGCATAAATAATGCCGAATTTTATACTTCAGCAGAGACAAATATACAATTTACGTTATTCTGAAGGAAGCTCACAAGTACTGCAATACTAAAAGTGAGATGTAAAGAATCATCTGGCACATTTAACATTCTATTTTAAGGAATTAAATATTTCAGTGTTACTGTGAATGCAATTGTGATTACTAAGAAAGTTCTTTTTCAAATAAAAACACAAAGGTTCCTAGAATGCATCATCAGTACATAATGCATAATATCTCTAACTAGTGAAATGAAATGCAATTTTGTGGTTCAATCAAACTGGTTGACTGGTCAAAGTTGGTTGTACATATTTTCTTAGTGTTATACATCTTTGTTTAGAAATTATTACATTTCATAGTCTTCTGACTAATGTACCATTTACTACTCTATATTGTTGATCAATAAAAAATCCTTGATCAATCAATATGAAGCAATGTATGCCTTGGGTTTTATGTTGACAAAAGTTACTGTTATAATATACATAATTTTATATTCATTGTACTATTGTAATGTTTAGCTATTCCCTGAAGTTTTATAATACAACATGTTTTTTTTCGGATACCTTTGAAAAATCATATAGAATAAAAGATGGTAGTTAATAAAAGAAGCCCATTGGGTCTGTCCTAAAGCCCAAACTGCCCAGAATTAGTAATAACATTACTCAGATTGACAGGGATGTGGGTGGTTATAGATGGAGTTGATCTGGAAGTGGAATCAAACCTGGTGGATTCTCATGCCTGTGACAGGTAATGTGTGAAATGAATTTTGCACCAGACGTGGCAGTAACATGTTTGTAACTTTACAAATTAATACATGTTGTCGTGCTTTTGGAATATTCTTGCTATGCAGTAACTTCTGAACTGTCTATCAATGTGCCTTTTTCTTAATTTTTTATGCTACTTCAAAAGAAGGGATTACGTTCGAAAATATACTTTTGTTACAGTACTATTCAAAAGTTTTTGGAAGTCTAAGAAAATGATGTTAAAATGATCTACATGTTGGTGTAAAACTATGATGTCTGTCGAAGTGTGTCAGCTTTGCCATTGCAAAACCTCTGCTAAAGTCACCCCAGTATTTGCAGCAACTGTCTCATACACAATACATGTTTTTTTTTTACTGAACCACTACCCCACCTCGTACAGCTAATCAACACCTCATTGACATTGTAAAAGTAACTAAGTAACTAACTAACTTTTGATTGATTGATTGATTGATTGATTGATTGGTTTCCCCTCATTTAACACCTGATTCACCTCCTTGTGCTAATTACCACACAGCTCTTGAGCTGAATCATTTATGGTGGAACAGGGAAAGAACTAAGCTACACAGGGCTTCGGCCCCCCAGGACTGGAGTTGGGCGCCCCTGATATAGCCGTTTAACAAGATATCAGTAACTTTTTGGACAACAGAAGATTTTTCTTGTGTTTCTCTTGATTTGCCTATGTTCTGAAGTTAAATTTTTTTTTTTTTTTTTTTTTTTTTACACTTACTACTATAAAAATACTTTTGATCATTTTGATTATTTGAGATTATGACTTTTGCACAGTACCAAGTGGTCTTCTAGCTGCCCATCAAGTTGCCAGTAAATTTTTGGAGAACGGGGGACATTCTTGTAAGTCCTTGTCGTGTTACTCATAATTTTCATATGTTCTAATGTTAAATTTTTGTTTTTTGTTCTGAGCACATATATCCTTACTACCCAGATAAATAGCTTTAAACATTTCCTATGACTGCCTAAAACTTCTGCACAGTACTGCATATATATATATATATGGTGTTTCATTTTCCAGCTTCGTGTCACACAGCACCAATACCCACAAAAAAATTAGATCCTCTAACACCTTCATAGATGCCTCGGGATAGTTGAGAGATAAAGTATGTTCATCCATCTATCTTTCATCCACAAGGTCATGGGGGGTAAAGTGGCTGTATTTTACCTCAGGGCCCAAGGCAGCGTTACACCCAACATAGGACATACAAGCATTAATCCCAGCGCATAGATTTTGGTTTATTCATAGTAAAAAAGAGAGATTCTGCTTTATAAAAAAAAAAACAAAGTTGTGTACAAGAGATGCCATGGAGTTAATTTATCTTTCCTGAACCATATAAGTCACGGATATGCATAAGGTAGGTATCTTGAGTCTTTGACCTCCACCTAAGTAATGCCAATCAATAGTACAAATGGTTCCAAAGTTGTTTCTTTTCCAACTGGGAATTTAAAAATAGCATTATGGTGGAATCTATCAAGTTACCAGTTGCAGAATCTATCAGGTTAAGGGTCTCTTAACCTCTGGCTCTGCCCACTATAGATCCCCTGGGCATTGGAATAGGGTGTTGGTCTTTATGTGAGGGATTTAGTTCAAGTTCCTTCCAAACAGTGTAAGTTTTTAAGGACAGGCAGTAACCTTTCAACAACCCGTCCAGCAAATCTCTGTTATGCAGCAGACAGGATGTCCAGCTTCAGCACTTCATTCATTCATCTGATCACTCTTCACTGCCTCTTTGTTTTATGTAATACTACAGACCAATATAGTAGCATACTGGCGGAAGATGACATCCTGTCCCACCAGGAAAAATTGCTTGGCAGGGCTTCTCCTGTGGGTGTTCTCTCTCTGCCCCGAGTCCTAACAGCTGTCCAAGAGATGCAACATGAGAGGACCCAAGTGTTGGGGCAGCAGAAGATGGCGGAAGTTGCACAGCATTCTGAGAGACTCCAAGATCTCCATCTGAGGTCTTGAACAGAAGGTATGAGATCCACTGTTGGCAAGAGGAGAGCTCCATCAGTATATGTCTCATTCCTAATCCCAATTTCAGTGGTATTTGGGCAAAATTTCAACAGGCAGATAGTTTCTTCTGTGTGGAACAGGCATTTCAAGCACGTCTGAGGTATTTCTGTTTGCAGGTGGCGCACACTTGCTCCACTGAGGCATGTGGTATTCACCACTGGCATCCATGTGTAAAATGTGAATGTTCTTCACACGTGGGTGTCTATATGTGTGCCTGGGTGTATATTAACTGAGTTAAAATGAAAGAACAGATACCATTTGGACACCAGCGAGCCGAAGAAATCGGTTTTGGTGTCCAGTGGTTAACAGATCATCAGTCAGCAGTATCATGAGGTGAGGCGAAGCCTTACCAAACATAAATCATTTTAATGCACGGCAAAACCAAAACAAAACATTTTCATCCATTAAGTCCGGCAGTTCAATGAAGATCACGCCTAGTCAACTTGAAACTTCTTCGCAATAGGTATTTGGCAGCATTAGATGTTTGAAGAAAATAAACACAAAAGCCAGCTAGGCTTTCTGGTTTAATGCCACGACCATCCAACATGCATGGTCACTGGCCAGCTGATGCAAAACAGCAATTAAGTAACAATTATCCCCACTAGGGGTGGTCTATTTAAAGTCCTGTGCCTCTATTTCCCAGTGGAGGCTTCAGTAGATGTCTGCCAAGAATAGGCCATTTAGGTATCTGTTTGATGGCAGTTCTTGATGGTAAACGATCTTGCCGGTACTTGAGTGTTTGAAATCTTTCAGCTCCCGGGTTGGGTTCCTGCAAGACAAATCCACGAAATAAGCCTTGTTTTGTCTGCCGTATCCTCCTTGCAGTTGAGTTTATAGAATAGTATAGTGATACTTTATTAATCCCTGTGGGGAAATTCTCTGTTCACTCTGCCCCATCTTGCTCTCCATGCAGGTGAGAGCAGGCTTTGGAGGGCGGGGGGGGGGGCTGGGTCACAGCAATGGGGCAGTCACCTTACAGGGCCCAGCAGAGAACTGGAAATAAAAGGTCTTCTTCAAGGCCTCACAAACAACTAACTATCCTGTTGAGGCCAGGCTGGGACCAGCGGCCCTCTGCTAACAGGCACAAAGGGTTAGCCTGCTGAGTCACGCTTGGCCCCCTGATCTGAACCCAATCCTTGCCTAACTGGTTCTCTAGCGTCAACCCCTTTGCCCTATAGGTTTCAATATATTTCCATTACCCTATTAAGACCTTCAGGATCTTAAGTGTGACTGTATGGCATAAACAGGAGCATATATACCGCTTATATGGCACCTTGTACCTTCAGATTCCCTTACACTTTGTTAAGTAGTGATTGTATATCTTCAGTGCATCCTCTGGCAAATTGCTGTGATGCTCATACTGTTTCAGTGTATGGATTTGATTACTCTGCCATGAACTACTGTTCTATTTAGGATGTGAATTTAATGATGATTTGCACTTGTACTTGAGATCGCCAGTCTCGGAGGTGTGAGGCTATAGTGCAATCCACAAAGCCACCATGCCGTCCACACGAAATAGTAAGAGCACTCAAAAGAGATCCAGTTTTATTGGGGTGTTTACGTGAGTTATGAAATAACAGCTCCCAATAGGGACTCGATCTGGCTCAAAACATTTGTGTTGAAAAGTAAATACCTCTTACACCTGTTCCTGCATCAGACCTAAATTCTTTTTTTTTTTTTTTTAGAGTCAGTCTCGGAAGTAAGTCTCAAATGTTATTACGGAGTTGGATGACAGTCCTCTAAAATAGCAATTCTGTCATACCTAAAAGGATACTACCGTGAACATTAACGCTATACTGCATGAAGAGGATTGGAGTGCACGTAAGATAATTTGCTGAATGTGCACAAAAAAAAAATTCCTTACGCTGGTCAAAATTTGGAATGATTAGCAGGGTTAGCATCTGTAATTGCTGTTGGTCTTTAACTGTTGAAATGCCTTTTTAATTACAGGTACTATCTGTCCACAGCTGTTGCTATTTCAGTTAGACAGAACTGGGTTTTTATGTACACGTATGCTGTTAGTGTATCGATGCCTGTCCCCAGGTCCCCCATGCCCCCCCCACCCCCGGTCCTTAAACATATGGAGCAGAGCCAGCAGATGCCATGGGTGGTGAGATACAAGCTCATCAGCACTTCTCTACACCGTCCTCTAGCGTGCAATACTATCTTCACACACTGACACTCTGCGGCAGAATCAGATTTAAGGAACCACCCACTTGCGTTTGATGTTGACCTTGTGGTAATCTTTCTCCTTCTCATGTCCGGATCTAGATACAAGGTTCCTTGAATATCTTAGTGGATAATGTTCCTTCAGTGTTGGATTGGACGGAAGGGTCTAGACTTCATTGACCTGCTTTTCACTGTGTGGAAGTCTCTAGTAAACTATCTCTATTTCTGTCCTCTGCAGTTTTATAAAAACTTCACACATAACTGAAAAGCCAAAATACAAACTATAAATATAACAATTAAAAATGGAAAAACTGGAATTATATCCCATGCCCCTAAAAGAGTGGTAGTGTCAAAAAAGCAGGAAATCTGGAGGATAGAATATAGGAAATATGTAAAAAATTTACAAAGTATTTTCAGAGAATCGGGAAGTATTAAGCTATACATCAAGCCCAGAACCTGTAACTTGAGTTGATCTTTCATACCTTGAAACACGTTGCAAAAATTTAAAAATAAAAGTATATGAAAGTCTAATATTGTACACATGTACCAAGAAGCAATATTTTGTACCATTACAATCAAGTATTTTGACCAATGCCAAGAAATTTTAAACAAAACAAAAAAAAAAACCACTTGGATACAAATCACTAATGCAAAGATTTACTTGAGGATGAATTTATTTTTAGTTTGGAGACACTGGGCTGTCTAAAAATATAAAGGGCAGAGTTTGAACTTCGTCTATGATAACTCTCGCTGGAAAAACACAAGCACACGCACTGTAACCTCATCTTGTTTAGCATGTCTGAACCACCAGCTGACGTATACAAAACTATTACATCTCCGACGTGGCGATGCCTGCTACGACCTCTGTAATCCTTTTACCATAAACTTAGGCATTTTCATTTATATTTGACTAAAAGCAAACAGACTGCAATCTGAATTCAAATGGAACCTGCAAAACAATATCATCCATGACCGTAACAGGCTTGGCCTTACCCTAAGACAAAGTGCTGCAAAACATATCAGATTCGGGTTTTTTTCCCGTCCAGGGATTATTCCTGGCATCCGCCTGACATTTTGTTTCCTCGTTGCACCCAAACAATGAATATGGATGATCCTCACATCTGATAGGATCAGAAGCCAGGCGACATGTTCCAGGGGCTTCAGATTTGACTGAATCCCGCCTTTCCCCTGGATATAGATTAGACATGATCTCATCGCTGTCATGTTTATTGACGGTGTAACCTTTATGTGAGTTATTACCACATAAATCCGTGAATTGGGTATGTAGACACTACTGTTTTTATTTTTTCAATGCCCAAGGTGTTTAACTATAAACAAGGGAAATGTTGAAACACATCTGGGGGAAAAAAAAAATTCAGAGAAAGATGTGTTTTCCCCTTGCAGTTATACCAGTATATTGTTTTTGTTTATGATATATTTGTTATTCAGTTAAATGTTGCTTTCAAAAATATCTGATGGCTTTGGAGGGATAACACTGCATCTGAGGAGGAATGTAAGGTTTAGCTTCTGGTTTCCAGTCGTCACTGTGAACATCAAGCCAATCCCAAGAAGAACACAAAAATGTCACGTACACTGCTGCACAAAAGCCTTAGGCAGTCAAAGAACATGTTTAATTAAAGCTATTTATTTGGATAGTAAGTGTATATTTCTTCAGAAAGACAACACTTAGCATTACAACATAAGCAAATTAAGAGTAACAATAAAAATTAACAAGAATTTCCTCTGTTGTCCAAAGCGTTACTGATCCCTTGTTGGATGGCTAGATGAACACCACTTCAGTTCCCAAACCTCCCCTTAGGGGCACCCTAAGGAGTTAAATTTGACCACTATCTCAATTTTAAATGGTTAAATTACTTGGTGAAGTATTGATTAGCCAGATATGGATTCCTAGCGGTGGAATTAGCAAATCCATTGATGTATTTGTTTATCCGTCCATCAGTCCATTTTCTACGGAAGCTGTGGGTGCGGGAAATAGCACGGTATTGGATGCCAACCCATCATAGGGTGTATTGGATGGTTGCTGAAAATACTGCGATGATTGTATGACAGGTTTTTGAAGGGGCTAAGCTAACACACTTTGAATGACATAAAATCATAGTTTTACACCAACATGAACGTCTTTTAAACACTGCCTTAGACTTTTGCACAATACTGTATACCACATCATATACACTTGCCAACACACCACAGTATTTTTCATAAGCCTGATTTTGAATGGATTTTATTTAATATCTTAATATATAAGGATTTAGGTATTAAAGTGTACAGAGAGTGTAGTTCCCTGGTGTCTGACATTAGCAGAATATTCCTTTAGGTGACTTCAAAAGCATTGGAAGAAAAGCAGGCTTTGTGTTAGATTCTTGATAGAAGTACTTTGTTTTGACCAGAACGTGTTGTTCTGCTGTTAACCTTTGGTGCTAAGGAAGGGTATACCAGTATCTGTACATATGCATCATATATCGCGAAAATGCATATAAATCAGGTTAATGCGATGAAACTGAATATAGCCATTACACAGAACACAGGCCAAAATTCTCAGGTTTCCCCTGTGATGCATACATACATAGAGAGACACCGTATAAATACAGAACATTAAAAAGGAACTCGACAAATATTGCTAACACAGACAGGTGAAAGTTACTCTAAGGTAAACCGAGTAAAATGGTAGCAGGTAAGTCACTGATATTATTGTTAGTTTGTAAGTCCTTTTAGAATGACTTAAGATGAAAGTCTAACTCTAGGGAATTAAGATGTTTGAAGTCAGAAAAAATATGATGAATTAATAAGGTAGTGGCAAATCAATGGAAAAGTTTGACCCAGTTCACTAATGGCTTGTGTTGACGTGCTTTTGCTCCATCGTTCATTCAGGGATCTTGCTGTGGCCAGTTCTTCTGGTTAGTCTTTCTATGACTCCGGTGGAAACTATCCCATTGTACAATCTCTTCAACAATGCTGTCAACAGAGCACAGCACCTACACCAGCTGGCTGCTGATATCTACAAAGAATTTGTAAGTTTTAGGTCAATCGTGTCATCGTCCTTCAAAGCCATCTAGTTCACTTTTCCAGCTATGTCAGTTATAAAATCCATGAAGTAATTAATTGTTTTGTGCACTCAATGTATTGCATACACCTTTCACCTAATCTGGCGCTTGACAGGAGCGCACTCTACTACCCGGATCGCGGCAGCTCAGCGATAACTCTCCACTTGCTGGGTGCTACTCCGACTCCATTCCCGCCCCCACGGGGAAGGACGAAACACAGATGAGATCCGTAAGTGATGCTGCAACTTGTGTCTGGTTGTGTACAGCATAATAAGGAAACAGCAATACCTACAAACCAGGAAATGAATAGTAAGATAGCATTACAAGTCTACTTATGCCTTATACTGTGCCTGATGACAATGTACTTTTTCCCAAAGTTGGTATTCCACAAATATCTATTATCCCTAAAGCAGGAACAAAAAGCAGCCAGTTAAAGATTTATATCCACCTTCAAAGCCACTGACGTTTTGTGATAAAATGACTCCCTCATGGTTTTATTACTCGCTTTGGTCAGGATGGGGATTTACTGCGCATCTCCTCTGCCCTCATCGAGTCCTGGGTGTATCCCCTCAAGACCTTCAGCGAAGCCTTTTCTAACAGTCTGATGTTTGGAACCTCTGACCGCATTTACGAGAAGCTGGAAGACCTCAGCAGGGGAATTGATGAACTGATAAGAGTAAGAACAAATCAAGAACCTCCATGGTGTATTCAGTGCAGGACAGTCCCTGGTAAAGCATACTGTGCACAGAACAATGTTTAATGTGCAGATTGCATTTCATCCATCTCCAAACCGCTTATTTTGGTCAGGGTTACAGAGGAGCTGGAAATGGGCGCATACATGCAAACACTCACGAATCTGATCACACACTTTTTCTGCATAATTGCATGACTTTGGGAACATACTGGAGTACCTGGAGGAAAGCCATGCGACAGAGAACACATGTACACACACACACACACACACACACACACACGCACACACAGGTGGGATGTAAATGTCCCAGCAATGTAGATGTGAGGCAAAAGTGTTGCCCATTGAGCCACCATGGTTATTATGATTTGGTTATTCATTTGGTAGCATACAGAGGCATTGTGCATACAACAGATACACGATTGTGTGTTATTGAGGTGCAACGTTAATGCGAGGCGAGACCATATTTTATTTGTGAAAATCACTTCTTATCTTTGAGGAGAATCGCAGCCTGTTAAATCTGTATTGCCTGCAAAACTAAAATGGTCCAAAGCGAGATATTTCCTTTTGTTGTTTGAAGACAAATCAATGACGGTATTAAGCAGAAATAAGCCCGTAGTTGCAATCAATGCTTGTTGCGTGTTGTTCTGTATGTTGTTTCAACTGCTTCTCCAGGGTCACCAGTTCATTTAGAATTCCTTGAATAGCTTGCTTGAAGTTGATGATGAAAAAGATCTTTCAGGTGAACCTCACCATGACCTGTCTGTGCTTCTTTGCATGCTGTTCTTTCAGACTTTGGGTGAAGGAGGTATCCATTTGTCACTGATGGATCCCTATGAGAACTTTGATGTCATCCTGAGGACTGATGCTGCACGAATGAAGAATTACGGGCTACTGGCTTGCTTCAAGAAAGATATGCACAAAGTGGAGACCTACCTGAAGGTTACAAAGTGTAGGCGTTTCGGGGAGAGCAATTGTACTCTGTAAGGATAACTTTAAAAGCCAGCAAACCAGGTTACATAATCTTATTACGTAGGTACTTAGACTTTGTGTTCCCTGCTTAATCAATCACAGCTTTTCTGATTTGTTTGTTTTGGGGTTCCAAAAAAAGATTAACCAGTATCAATACAAAATAAAATGCAACACAAGGATTATATTTTAAATTCTTGGTTTTAGACAAGTTTTCTACTTATGTCAGAGATATAAATGCTTAGACAAACTTTTTCTTTAGTTTTAAATTATGTCATCTCATACTGTGCCACAGTAAACCAATCTAGCTCGTAATAAACACATTCCAACAGAAATTAAGAGCATAAAGAAAGATGTGAAAGTAAATATTCTGGTGTGTGTTACTAAAAAACGAAGGTTTAAAAGTGCATGTTTCAGATATATAAAATTTACCTTTTAAAAGTGAAATGAAAATTACAGTGTGTTTGAAATGGCATTGAAACAGTTTGTCCAAAGAAAATTAATATTTTTGGAAAATGTTAATATAATTTACATCCACTTAAAAAGAATGCTAGACTTTTGTTTAAAGGTTCTATTGTATAATTTTCTTTTCATTTTCTTGAATTAATAATCTGTTTTAACCTGGTTGTATACATGTTCCTTAAAAAGATATTTTTCTTTTCAGTCTTTTTTCAATAAAGCTGTTGTGTTCTGCAGTATAAAAATTTTGTGTTAATATTTATGGATATCTGAACTAGGGACGGGCATTTCAGGTAGAATTATTAGTCTATTTCTGCAGTCATTTTCGAATATTCGATTGACCCGTTGAAACATGTATGGAATATGGATCAAAAGATTTATTTCTTTCCATTCAAAATGAAAAAATACTCGTCGCTGCCAATAATAATAATAATAATTATTATTATTATTATTATTATTATTATTATTATTATTATTGTTATTATTATTAACTGTAGCCAAATAGAACGTAGGCCTATATCTATCTTACTATCTATAGAATCTATATTTAACGGGAAAGGCAGGGCAGTAGTTCACATTCTGCTTAACTCGCCAAAAAGTCTCTACTAGGACACTGACAATTTAATTTTTATTTATTTATTTAAAAAAATTGATTTTCACAGAACATGATTTCATTTTAACGACGACCATGACGCCCTGTATGTACATTTAAATTAACAACAGCAACATAATCAGATTCTCTTACACTTGTTTCCAGGATTTATGCCAACAATTAAACACCAATTAAGCACTGCCGAAAAATCACTTTCGGCTCTATGGGATTCAAAATATTTCCATGCAATAAAAGCCGAATGTCTTCTGGTGATCAGTTCTTATTCGCTTCTTCGCCTCAATCATTTTTTGTTACATTTCTCACAAAATCGACAAGCGAGCAAAGAAGAAAACAAGCGAAAGCAGAGCTAACGCAAAAACAGTGGAGGTAAACCTCAGAACGAACCGCAAACTGAGTAGAGAACAGTTAAATAACAACTATTGTGCTTCTGGTAAATAAGATTTATTATAAGCTCATTTAGTATTGCATTGTAAGATTTTTTTAATGTTATACACGTTATCGAATATTTGAGAATTATGCAATGCTGATTCTTCCCCAATATAGGCCTACATTGTCGATGCATGGCAATATGGACAGTAGAGATGTGGGTGAGAAATGTATGGAAATATTCATCTGATCGAAGCCAAAATTGTATTAAGTTAATTTTAAAATACTGAAATATCATGAGCTTTGTGGAATACATATTTGGAAATCTTGTATTTGAAGTTATATACTTTATTCTCGGAGGATACTGCCTTAATTAAACTTAGTCAAAGATGCAAACTCTACACACATACAGAAATTTAACCCCCCAGCACTTGACGTGTGAAACATACAGTACAGTAAACTGTACAGTAGTATTAACTACTTAGGCCTACAACTACTGAGCCAACATCTACAATATGTTTTTAAATGCTGATATTAACAATACTTACAGTGAATACTTCAGGACAAATTTAGTAACACCAGTTTAAATGAGTGACATATCAGTGCTTGATAAAGATCTGCAACTATGTAAACAGTTTTTTATCGTTTTCTGTGAGGCACTGACGTTTAAATGTGTTATTTCCATTGCATACCGGTTTAAAATATTTAGTCAACAATAGGACTCTAGGTGGAGATGGAATCATCCTATACTAGGTTGTCTTACTATGGGTTTTTACCAAGTTATAGACAATTTAAAGAAATCATGATTCATTAAGTTACATGTTCAAAAACAAAACATAAACAAATAAATAAGGGAGCATTCGGAGCTTTTATTTTGAAAAGTCAACAGCGGAAGTTATGGCCATAAAGGAAGTGCGCTGTGCGCGCTTTTACTCGAATCGCTTGGCGGTAAATGTTCAGCCACACGGGCAAAGGTCCGGATTATGGTTTAGTTGGCTAGTAATCTTACGGGAACATTCTGGTTAAAGACGGCTATGAACTATGATGCAGAAGTTATTGAATTTAGAGTCCCCACCGAAAACAACAAAACATTGTTTATATGTGGAATTCTCCCAACCTTTTCAGAAGCATACATTTACGTGAGTATGGCATAATGAACATGAACATTTCTGGTAACGCGAGTTATGCCAGCGAATATTAGCAAACTGTTTTCGCATTTTGAAAGTTCGCTGCTAGTAAGTCTTAGTCCAAATTACATATTGCAAAACTGCTGACGTTATATAATAGAAGTATAACTAGTAAATGCACAATAAGAATCATTTAAACTAAAAATGCAGTTGTCATATTGTAATGTGTCACATATACAGATGACAACGTTTTCATAGCTGCGATCTTTCGCTTTGTTTCTTATCCAGGGGTCGCTCTGGAATATTTTCTCGGAATTTGGCGCCCTCTACTGGCTGAAAGTGGTTCCGAACGCTAGGGTTGCCCTGCCGGGATTCTATGCGATTGTCAAATTCTACTCGGCGGTACAGGCCTCCAGGGCGCAGACGTCCACGCATGCAAAGGGCCTGTTTCAGAAATCTCCCTTGAAGGTACACTGTTAAGTAATGTCCGAAGATATGCAATAAATAATGAGCGATCATTAAATGAATGGCCTGTAAACTGACTCATGTCTGACTAACGGTAATTAAAATTTCCTTTGCAGCCACCAAACCACAATTCTGGTTTGGAAATTGTTTGCAAGATAGTAATGACATATAAAATGGATATTTGTGTCTGAGGCTAGACCAGTAGACCAGTCCCAGACACAAATCACAATTGATTAGTCCTCAGATCATTTATATAAAATGTCCACTTTCTGTCTCTCTTGTTCCACTAAGAACTACGATGTCACCCACAGAGGTGCTAGGTTAGGTGTCTAACTGTTGTTTGTCTTTAGTTTATGCTTCTTCTGGTGTACTCTGAACGTCCAGACATTGGCTCCAGGTGCACAGTGAATATGGTGTAGAAAATGAATGGACTTGTGGCAAATTAAAACACTAAGATATAAAATAGTAAAATATCTGAATTATTGTTTGATATCATGCATTAAAATGTGCTGCTTTTGATATTCAGTCGTCGTAATTTGAGCCGTGACAGTGAAGACCAGCACTAGAAGGGCTTTTCAAAAACATAATTATAGAATGGCGAACAAATATCTTTTAATTCTAACACAGAACCTTTTTTGCAGGTACAGCTGTGCACCAGACAGAGCTCAAACAGATTTCACAATGGGAAATCCCTCAGCGTCAGCAAATGCCAGGAGCTCGCCAATTACTACCTTGGCTTTAATGGATGGACCAGTCGAGTTATTACGGTAACAAAAGGAAGTGTGAGATTACTTGGAATGGTGTGCCCTGTTTTAATCCTCACATGCCTCTCGCAGACATTCATTGTTTTTTATGCCAGTTTTTCTTGTAGTTCCTGTCTTTTTTGCTTTTCATTTTGCTCATAGTGGCATACTGTCGTGTGTGACTGAGTTAGTGTCTAGGTTAGAATGCTATGGCTGTGATTGGTAGGGTTAGGGTTAGAATGCTATGGCTGTGATTGGTAGGGTTAGAATGCTATGGCTGTGACTGGTAGGCTACTAGTTGAGATCTCAGGGTCGGCAGAGTGATTTCGCCGTCGGGCTCTTGAGCGAAGGCCTTTACCCCAAATCGCTGGCTGACTGATTGACCCGGTTTTCTCGAATGTCTGTCACTTCAGATAAAAAGCATCTACAAAATATGTAAAATGTGAATCTAGGATATAATGGTGGAACGGGGCTTTTCCTTATACTTGGAAGCATATTAACTTTCTCCCTTGTCTGTGGGCAGCTAAAAAACATTTCTGGTGGTGACACTGGGGAGCTGCAGGTGAATGCGGACTCCCAGAAGCCCGCGTTGAAATACGGCTGCGTGATGGGACTCGACTTCCCCCACCACGGAGTGGCCTGTCGAGGTGTCGGAATTACCGAAGAGGTCCTCGAGGGCAGCCCAGGTGTGTGTGTGTGTGTGTGTGTGTGGTTTTTCCTTCCCTGCCAAATCAGAAGTCAGAAGCCGCTGGTGTAGATCCAAATTCAGTCTTTATTGCAACAATAAAAGTTACAATCAAGGCCGGACACAAAGTGTGTCCAATACTGTTTTACACCAATTTTTATACATTTTCTCATTGTATAACAATATCTCGCCACATAAACAACATCATTCCCTCAGCCATTCACCTTCGTTGTTTTCTCCCTTAATCCACACCCCTATATGATAAGTTTGTCAATCATCTTTTTACTGTTTGGTGCCTCGGCTGAACATAAGGGTGACATGATCATCTCTACTCAGTTTTTTGAATATCCAGCCGTGAACTTCCAGTGAACTCAGGCGAATCCCTTTCTTCAGTAGCAAACCTTGGCAGCTTCTGCTTGTTGCAGATTGTCTGGCTAGAGGGTTAATAAGGTATCAGCTTTCAACATTCTCTATACATTATGAAATGCTAAATAATATTCCATATGAGTGACAGCATGGTGTTTCCACACACAATGACGGGGCCTTCTGGTATTGTCCGTTTCTTGTTATGATGGCCAGTTTGCACATGCTGCTCGATTAATCGCTGTAAGGAAACTCCTTACGGCTACATTGAAAAAGCCGAAAAGTGTCTGCATAATGAGTGATGGTTCTTTGTAGTAACGTCATGTGATAACGCTGCCATGTAACAAATCGACAAAATGTAACAATTTTTTGCTTCCATTACAATTTTATGCTTCAACATTAACTTATTATTACTATTATCATCATCATTGTTATTACGTTGTCTAAAAAAATCAGCAATTTGGGATCCATTTTGGGTGGATTCTGTGCCCCTGGGACAGAATAGCAGGCAAAAGTTCAAATAAAGAACGACGTAGAAAATAATGTGTGGGTCAGATCGCTCATTAATTTATGAATGAGGATACAAACTATTTCAGTTACCGAGGGCTTAAGTACAAGATGATAAACTACTTAGTGTCACAAAGCCCTTGAAAATTTGCCAAAATTTATCTAATGAAAATGCTACATTTTTCGTTGCGTTATTATATAACGTGGTACCACCCATAGTCTCTCGAAAGATGCCCAGGAAGAGTCGGGATCTCGGTTTTACATCTCATCCAAAGGACAGCACCATTTTAAGAGCACAGAGTTGTTCTTCCAGCAGCAACGCAGCTTTCCTAGTTGGTCTTCCGTTAGATGTTAGCGCCACTTAGCTGGCAAGTGAACAATGTCCGAATGTGAGGGAGACAGCCTTGAACACTGGGTCCTCCTCAGGGGTGCAGTTGGGGCATGAATAATCTGGCAGTTTCAGGGGGCCCAGCACATCACAAGGGCCCCTAAATACATAAAAATATATAATGTAGAAGGGGGGCAGAGGTGCTCAAGGTGACATTTTGTCAGGTGGCCCAGAAAATCTAGCTGTATTAATTCACAATTACCTGGAAATGTTTGTAGGGTCTAGGTAACATTTCAGTGACCCTGTTTTATTTTATTGTTCCCAGAGGAGGTCGCCATCAAAAGGGGTCTGCTTCTGAAACGGGCCCGGGATCGAGCCATGATGGATGCCTTCAGAAAAGTTTTGCTGGTAGTTTTAGGTCAGTAGACATCAGTGTACATCAGCCCAGTTCTTACAGTGCGATTTACTCGTACTTGCAGAGAGTGGGCATGCTGGTTTTTGTAGAGACCGATACCCGGGATCAGTATCAGCGCCGATACCTATTAGACGGATCGGGTATCGGCCATGTGTGACCGATCCACATTCGATACTCATTTAGTTTTTGGCACTCTGTAAAAAGAAACTCCTATTTCTTGTTAAATCAATTTGTACCATCAATAGCATGACAACTCTCCCATTTTAGATGTGCGTTATGCAGCATTTAAGCTGAACGGTAACGGTGCTGCCCAGTCTGCTGGATGTGAGCGCGGCGACTTACACCCACCGTGACAAGTCTGTTTTATTTTATTTTGCATCGCATATTTTCACAATATTGCATGTTTATACCCTTTGCAGTAGAACAGCAGATAAGTGGGTAATGATCTGGAAGTATTTTCTGCTTGAAACAACAACTAGTAGCACGGCAATTTGTAATCGTAATCGTTTTGAGAGGTGGAGGTAGGGTTAGTGGAAAATCCCACTAAACGAAGCGCAGGCGATTACACACAACACAAGTAATATGAAAAAAGCAAATGGACGATTTGGGAGTTGCTAATTTAGGCTGTTTGGCACACTCGCTACAGATTGTGATACATGTGGGGCTGTTATTGCAGCCAAGTGTACATGTCTGATTGCATTTTTGCTATTCTCAGTCCAGAAAAAAAGAGATCTCTCACACATATGTGTGTGTTCGGGGGGGGGGGGGGGGGTCTGGGGCATAGGTGTCGATTGGTATCGGAACTGAGAAAGTTTGGTACTGTTACATTCTGGCACTGTTCCCACATTTTCTGTCTTTCAGGAAATGGAAGGGTTGTGGTCGATTGCAAGCTAGATGCAGATGAGATTACATCCGATGAAGATTTGGAAGGAATGATCAAGGTATCGCGGTTTAGTAACGCAAATGAGAATATGTAGTATTTTTGTTATAGAATTCACATTTGCGATGTTGGATATAATGCATACTAACATGTACCCCTTACACCTCATTAATGAAGTTCTGCTTTATTTGCCATTTGCACAAGGCTGAGTACAGGTGTCTCCTTTGAGACATACATGCAAATATGTACAGTTCAGAGCAAATTGCGGGGTCCGGGCCCAGGGTCGGGTCGTTTATCTAAAGCGTTCTTGGGGGTTAAGGGCACAATGGACATGTGACTATTCTGCCCAGGATGGGATTCAAACCGATGACCTTCTGATCAGTCACAGGGTCCTTATGTTTACTTATGTCAATTTACTTTACCTAGAAGGGACATTAATTTATTTAACCTAGAAGGGACATATACTGCATAAACAGTCTTAAAGTCAGATATATATATATGTGTGTGTGTATATTTAGTAAGAAAATGCACATTATTTGCTGTTGGTTCTTTTTACGTCCATCTTTAGGTTAACGAAGTGTCCTGGGGCACAGAGGACGACGAGGACTTTCCTGATCTGACTCTGAACTTGTCAGATTTGCCCTGAAGCAGATCAACAGATGATCTGTATCAAAATTGAAAGTGACAGTTACGAGCAGTTTTTTTTGTTATAGTTACATATTTAACATTTTTATGGAAAACAAATGTGGATCCTAGGTACAGATTTCATAAAAATGAACAGATTTCAACTTTAAAAAACTAACTGGCCCTATAATATATATCTAAAATGTATACACATGGAGCTATTAAATTGCCATATCAAAAGTTTGGCCTAAGCAGAACTACTCACATGTACCACAGTCAACATTGTGTCTTTTTTTGACACATTCAAATTTCATTTTTTGTCCTGTGTTTCTGAAGTATATTAATAAACAGTAGCACCTATATTGTTTTCTCTTTCCATTCATCTTATTGGTCGCGTATCTATTGTCTAAATTTAAAATGAAATCTAAAATGAAGCAATTTGATTCATGCATCACTAGGCAGTAATATGAAACCTTCTGGAGTTAAAGCATCTTAGTCTTTCTTTCCCCATTGAGACTGGCTGTCAGCTGTTTATACGACACTGTTAAACCTCCGCACGTGGCAACCCACCAGCAGTGAAAACGGGGAATGGGGAACCCTGCACCACACTGTTAAACCTCCGCACGTGGCAACCCACCAGGAGTGGAAACGGGGAACCCTGCACCCTGCAGAGTGTCCTTGGGATTTCCTGTGGTTTTGCGTTGTGAAAGTTAAGCGGGCGGCAGAAAAGGGTTTTCTTAGAGTTATGGTTAAATTTAGAGTGTGAGGTTACATTTGGTTAGAGCACGTTATAGGGGTATTGGAGGTAGAGGAATAGGTTTGGCATTATAGGGTCATAGTGAAAGGATTAGCAGTATTGCTAACGCTAGGGTTAGGCTTAATCCTAGCACCATCCCTAACACTAACTGTAGTGTTAACCCTGATGCCAACTCTAACCCTTGTCCTAATCATTACCCAAGAGCCATCCTTACCCCAAACCATATGCCTAACCCTAAGACTAACAGTCTTAAAGTTAATGCCAAACTTATCCTTGACGCTAAACCTAAAGAAAAACCTAGCCTTACCTCTTCAGAATTAATCGTAATGCCACCTTTGGAAGTTAAAGTATAAATTTACCTCTTCAGAATTAATCGTAATGCCACCTTTGGAAGTTAAAGTACAAATTTACAATTTACAACTTATTCTCCTGAATATTAAGATCTATTAATTACTATTAAGAATCAATATTAATATAATAAGGATATTGAAAGCAACACGTATAATCATGCATATAGTCACAATATTGTATTTAATGTAGAATTACATGTATAAACATCATATTGTAATGAACCGTTACAATTAGGCCTGTGTTAACCTGACTATAAGAATTAACATAACTGTAAGAAAAGGTGGTTTTATGAAGCAAGAATGTGAGACAGATATGAGGTTAAGGACCTGAGGCCTCCTTCCATAGCAAGGGGTCGAGTGCGTGACTGATTAAGGCTGCCTCGGGGTTGTGTGCCAGCCCCCCCACCACTTTATTTGGTGTGGGTTGGTGTGTGAATATCTGCTGACCTTGATGCCAAACCGTTTGGAAGGGCAGCTGCGCCTTTTCTTCAGACATCTATTTGCTAAACTGGTGAGGAACACAGTCCATCCCCCACATGTTCCACGCCTGCAGTGTTAAGAATGACGCTCTGTATTAGCTTTTGGTGCAGTGTTGTAATTAGTTTGCAACTTGCAGGTTGTTTAAGAATCTAATTGTTTATGTTATTTTGACAGGGGAGGCTAAAATGAAACGAAACGATGCTTTATTTGCCATTTGCAGCTATACAAGTACAGTTGCTTGGGAATATTTCTTTTCGCATATCCTATTATAATCTCCTTTAAGACACACAGACGCAAACAGCATATACAATTGAAATAATGCCGTTCACTCGCAGTATGTTTTCCATACAATTGTCGTACTTAATTGAGATTTGTGTGACTCCATCGTCACTCCCGTGTTGTTGAGCAGAAGATCGAAAAAAATTCTACATAATCAGAAAAGATTTTTCTGCCGACATTGGGGAATTGTGGGTAATCATTTTAATGGTTTTTAAACGGGAAGATATGCATTAACACTTTTTCTTCAAATAGGAAGTGAATTATCCGGACGCCTTTATCATACTTGTCCTGAAGTATCTAATTTAGTATTATATCAATTGCAATTCAAGAAAACACGAATTGTAATTTCATTAACAATTACAGGTGCACAGTTACAATTAACTTCATTCTGATGATTGCCTTGTAAAATAAACAACGTACCTTAACTACGAAAGCGAAAGTATCCAAATGTCGAAACTATTTAGTACTAACACTATTTGCCACATAGAATAACATTAATTTTGTACATGAATCACTTACTATTCATTTTTAATGAACAGTTATTCAAATATGTCGTGGTAAATGTGATTAATTCTGATCTGTTGTAGTGATTCACTGCGTAGCAAAAAAACACACACACCCATAAACATTCCCTTAAAGACCACCACTGTGTGAATGAGTGACATGTGTTTTGTCGTTTAGAAACAAATTTCGATTTCTATTCTATTCACCGAAAGAATTAATACATCATACGGTTTAACCACGATATAGAAAGTATTACGCTTTATAAAGCCTGAGAGGTAAGTCAATCCTGCAGATAAAGAGCAAGCCTGTTACATTTAGATTAAGCGCAGTATTCACTGAAAACGAAGATGAGTATGATGACATTAATCCGCGTCTGTATCATTCTGTCGTTCTTCGACTGCAGCACAAGCATGTCATGCATGCGGACGAGAAACGTACTGGGGATACGGAATGAGGAGACCAAGAAGTTGCTGGAAAGCATGGTAAGCATCGTGTTTATTTGAGCAGAAATGGTAGGGGATTATTGTCTTTTACAGCATGTAGAACAATTGATTTTTACCCCACAGGGCGGAAGATTTCCGTCTGAGTGCAT
>JAODJU010000045.1:12745171-12763975 GCA_026776725.1 Gnathonemus echidnorhynchus | reverse complement strand
CAGATAAATCATGACCGATGGATACTTCAGAGTGCATAGAATGTGACGCCAAATATGCAGCATATTAAATTTTAAATTATGTGCCTATTTATTTATTTATTTATTTGTATTTTCAATTATTCGCTATACAAGAGATATTTATATTTTCTACGTATTTTAAAAACTTATTTTCGGATTAGTAACTACATATAATGCGAAACCAGATATGCAGCATATTAAATTTTAAGTTGTGTATTTATTTATTTAAATGTATTTTTTCATATTTATTTTCACGTGCTAATTGTTTTAATTATTTATTTGTCTTTTGGCATCTGTTCCTGTAACATGCACATTTTCTAATAAATACTGATTGTTTTCATACAATGACTGTTGAAAGGAGAATTCACTGTTCAATAAAATATTTTGGTTTATCATAATTAACCTATATGGATTTCCATTAATACCAAAAGGCTCTAAAATATAGTAATAATTCATAATAATAGATAATTCAATCGCTCATTCTCAATACTGACCCTTCCTGTGTGTTACGAATAAATACCGTTACCAAAATCTGCTAAATAGTAATGAATTTTCCAAAAGCTTCGCAACACTTGTTGCAACCTGCGCGTGCGAACGAGCAGGAAGCCGTGAATACGGGTAAACAGGGTTTTATTAAAGTAGACGCAGAGCAGCACAGGACGACCGTTAATGACAGATTTGGGGGAAACGGATTTATACGCGGATTAAATACACAGGACAAGCCGAAAATAACAGGCAACAGGTGATCACAATCGGGAATTAACACGAGGTAACGAGGGGGGCGTGGATCAGGAGGATCAGACGAGCCGGGCGTGACGACACTAAGCAGTTAAGCACTTAAGATAGATTAATTAGCGAGTTTCTTGAATCCCTTCGTAACTAAATTAGTTCGTAATCTTGCTCGTAAGTTTACTAGCGCTCCGACCCCCTCGTTATCTACGTCGTTCTTTATTTGAACTTTTGCCCGCTGTCCTGTCACAGAGCCACAGAAATCGCCCAAAATAGATCACAAAAACATATTAACGCTATATTTTTGGAGAACGTAATGATGATGATGATGATGATGATGACAATAGTAAGGTTAATATTGCAATACAAAAGTATAATTTAAGGTATAAATTTACACAAAAGGGCTCGTTGTTTTAACACCTTTATGTAATCTGTGTAGATAAAAGCGTTGCAGGTCTTCAGCGGTGCAGGTCTTCAGTCGCCCCAGCCGCTGCCAAACTTCACCAAGCACCCATGCCTCGAAGTTCTTCCGCTAGACGCTGTGCAGCTCCTCTAGAACCCTGAAGTAACAGGAAAACACCATTTGTGAGCTTCACTGTCACTTTCGTGGTACTTACGCCACTTAGGCATTCGGTGAAGTGATCCTGCTGGCCACAGCCCCCTCCTGGCCCGTGCATGCACTGCAGCAGTGCACATACTGTATATGCAGGCAGCAGTGCACATGTAGCTTGATATCCTGCCTGCAGCTGGTCCAGTGAAACCATAGCCGCAGTTTCCCCAGAGTCTCCCCAGTGTCTTTGCTACTCCAGGGTGCCCAGTATCGACGACTCCATGTCTTCAGCACAACGGGGCGAAGACTCCGAAACACCAGCAGCTGCAGGAGCCCTCCCCCCTACCGTCCAGTGACTGCCAGCACCTCCAAGGTGCCCCACTGGAAGTAGAGGGCCTTGGTCTCTGGATCTCTGGTCTCTCCCCATTTCGGTCACCTGCCTGCTCCCAGCCCGTCCCTCACCCTGGACCGTAGTCCTGAAGGGCGCCGTGATCCGGTGCTGCAGGAGCCACTGCCACCACTGCGTAGAGATGGTCCCACTGCCTCTCCTCTGCCGCGCGCTACCATGGAGATCAGCTGCGAACGCCGGCAGACTTCCAAACCCTCTCGGTGTCTCCAGCTTATCGCTCATGCTTCCTGCCGACCGTCGCTGTTCCATTGGCCGTCGGGGCTATGAGGTCGAAAGAGAGGGAGAGGCTGAGAAGCATCCGCAGTGCCTCTCCCTCGATCACCATCACCGGGTGGACTGCCAACTCCATGGAGGAGCAGTCATGGTGCTGCAGCCCTATCCGACCTGGGAAAGGGAAGGTTCCAGGGCTACTCTCGCCATGTCAGGGCCGATCGCACGTTCCTGTCGTCCAGGCAGGCGTGTTGCACCAGCAACACCAGGATGCTCAAGAAAGGTACAAAGCTTAGCTCCCATTGCACCTATTGTCCATCTCCTAGGACATCTCGGTGATCTGTATCTTCACCTCTAAAACCAATGTAATATCAGATCTAACCAGGCCACTGTGGAGTAAATGTCACACAGAACTGCAGTGATCAGCTGTTACTTATTGCATATCACATCCTCCAGGTTAGCCTCCATCCAACAAGCACCATAATTACCAGACGCAACATATTTACACGCATATGACATTGCAAATACAACACAATACACGCTAATTACCACAGATTATTACACGTATTTACAACTGGCACTGTGCCATGTTCCCCAAAATGCCCTGGGTATTCCCCAGCCCCGCGATATATTTCACCATTGAAATACGTGGGATCGATGTTCCTGTTAGGAACATCTGCCAGCAGAGTACTACTAAAGTTTGTTCGTTAATTCTGGAATAACGAAGGGTTTAGGTTAACTAAACCCTCGCGAATCTCGTTCTTTACCAGCGTCGTTCGTTATTCACCAAGACAGATCGGAAACTCACAGCAGGTAAATTACACATGCAATACACGTCATAATTACGTTTCGGATAAGGTAACCTAAGAGACTCCAGTACTAACAACTTGACTGGACGACAAGCTGTTCTTGTCTGATAAAGTGTTACTAAGGAAAGGGTGGCGTTCTGTTCCCTCGATAAGGAATTATCCATCTGACCAGCCATCCATTCAACTTCCAACCGCGTATCCAGTACGGGATAGCTGTAGAAATGTATTCAAATGAAATAAACCCAACGGAGCTGCAGTCACAACTTTACCACGCACCTCTCTTAAAGGAAAATATTTAATCTGGAACTATGACAGACGGAAATAACGGATCCCAGTCACTTTCTTCTCCCGACTTGCGTCCGAGGACAAGAATCAGTGTGAAACGCTATCCAAGCCCTCAGCACCTCCACCTCCTAAAAAAGTGGCCGGCCAAGGAGCCGGATACAAGCAAAACCGATATTAATTCAGACTCGGAGGACGAAATAACCGGTAGAAATCCTGTTTTATCGCCAGCCGCATTTGAAAGAAAAGGAGAACAAGAAGAAAAGGATGAATTAGAGACCAAAGCAGTGGCGACCTCACCTGACGGCAGGTATCTTAAATTCAACATCGAAATTGGCAGAGGGTCGTTCAAGACTGTTTATAGGGGCTTAGATACGGAGACCACGGTGGAGGTGGCATGGTGCGAGTTGCAGGTATGGATTTAAGGTGCAATCTTACACCACAATCAAAATTACCCGGTGCTTTGATTTTTAACAGTAGGAATAATAATGTTAATTTAAATGCAATTATTATTATTATTATTATTATTATTATTATTAATAATTAGTTTTTCGTGAAACAAAGAATATGTTTCTGGAAAAGATACATTATCTATATGTCCAGTGTGAATGCAGTATTTTGTAAGATAACAAGTATGTTTTCTTATATACAGTACCAGTCAGAAGTCTGGACAGACCTGCTTTTAATGCGTTTTTCTCTATTTTAGCTGTGTTATTCACCTAAGAGTAAAAGCCTTCAGGCAATGAAGTAATACATGACAAATATCACAAACACTTGCTCTTACTCTACGATCCGACTCATCCCAAAGTCACTCTATAGGGTTTAAGTCGGGGGATTGTGGGGGGGCGGGGGGGAGTTATCTGTCGCAGCACTCCATTGCCTCCCTGTCCACAGGATAATATTCACTGCATAACCCAAAGATGTGCTTGGGGTCATTATCTTGTTGGAAAACAAGTGATTTTCAGTAGGTCTGTCCAAACTTTCGACTGGTGTTGAATTTATTTTTGATATTCCTCTATTATTATAGAGAAATGTATCCAGATAAACACAAACACTGAATGATTCTGTATTATCTTAACAGCCATACTAGTTCCCAGGGGCCTAGCTAGGCAGTGTGGGCCCCCAGAGAAAAGTGGGGTGGGGTCCTCCCCCCCCTTCCCCTATAGATTTTGTCAAGTGGGGGGCCCATGGTGTCAGGCTGGGCCCCCTGAAGGCAAGTTAAAGGTCTTTGATCTTGATTTCTTGAGCTCAGACACTTTAGATAACCAAGCTGAAACCACCCCATCGGGGGAGGGGGGGGGTCCCTTTTCTACACTAGTCTTTTCCTTTCTCATGTCTTGCTTATTTACTCCCTGGGGAGTTCTACCTCTGCTTTCCCTTTGTACTTCTTACTGCTGCCTCTATTACTTTTTGATTTATTACACATTCCCTCCTAATAAGTGCACGAGAGACTTCAGGGATGTGATAACATGTGTCTCACAGGAGTGTCCTTCCTCGAGACCTTCTTAGTACATGGGGTATTCAATTTATAATAAAAATATACGTGTAAATGATATGAGGCCTGGCTTCTAACCGAGCTGTCCGAAACCCATTTTCTTTCTCGTAGCGAATTCCCGTCTATGGCCTGACTACATGAGTACTTTATGACGTTCTTGCGTAACCATCCCTTTGTCTTTCCTTGGCTTATCCTACGCTTGTCAAAGAAAGAAACTAGCCATCTGATCTATAGTGCATTAGAGATGAGTGCTTCATTGGAGCTTATGAAGCATGATAATCAACACAATAATGCCTTATGACTGTCAATAGATGTTATAATGCTGTAATTCTTATACCGTCCATTGTAATGCATTTTGAAGGTTTCTATAATGTATTATAGATGACAGGTTTATGTAAAGTGTTACCAAAAAGCCTTGTTTATTGGAGCAGAGCACAAAGGAAACGTACACTCATGCACACAGTTACATCAACAGCTTATCAGTCGGAAAGGTGACTTTAAGGTCACCTTCCATGCAGAGAGTCGGTACAGTGGCTGCTAAATTTCAGCAAACACAAGATACCAAGCCGTGTTTGCATACGCAGGTGTGACCCCCTCTTGTCCCAGGCTTAGTGCAGTTTTAGACAAGACCAAGTGACTGCCTCATTGTAAAGTATGGCAGAGCAAGGAAATGGTTTGGTGTTGGGGTACTTCAATACGTTTGATTAAGAAACAAGAGCCAATTTGTTCAGCAGCAGGCATCCCACCTTAGGCATATTGATATCAGGGAGGTGGATGAAGAAGAACCAGGGGGTGGGTTCTGGCAATACAACTTGTCGACCAGCAGGGGGCGCGACAGGTGATATGTGCCGACAGCACAGTGGGGGCTGAGCTAGTGGTAAAATTTGCCACTCTTCCTGCTGGAATGACTACTTTTTTGATTCTCTGTGGACATTGTACCTCAACAAAATGTAACAAATTTATAGACTATAATTTTATATTGCAACATTACCCTATTATTATTATTATTATTATTATTATTATTATGATTATTATTATTATCGTTATTATTATTGTTATTATCATAATTCAATTTGTTACATTTTGTCAAGTTATTACCTAATGCGTTGTTACAGACATTGCATATCATTAGCGGTTGTCAGATCAGTTGATGCAGCAGGAAGCATCAAATAAAGCTACATTTTTACTAATGGACTATACTATTACTGTGTCACAAACTATGGTCAGGCTAAAATTGTGACAAACAGAATCTACAATTATACGATGTATAGCATTTGCAAAAGTATAGCTAACAGGCTGAAGTTAGCAGACATATAAGGTTTTGCTCAGAAAAGGTTTTTCAAATATAGAATGAATGCAGACTGACATGCAGAGAACCAAAAACAACAGTAACATAAGATTAAGTGATAGCCAGTCTCCAAATGTCCGTTTAGATTGAGTACTCGTGAGTACTCATAAACAGTGTTTTGCACTTGGCCTTCCCATTTACTATGTTAATATAAAGCATTTATGTGGCTACTTGGATACTCCTCACTTCTGGGAGCTAAGAATCACTTCAAGTAAATCCTTCATTTCTCTGGAAGCCACTAGATATTGTCATATTTATTGCTTTAGGAGTATCCTTACTAGGCTGTTATGAAATTATACAGCACCAGTCAAAAGACTGGACACACCTACCCATAGAAAGGTTTATTTGTACCATTCTTTGCGTTTTCAATTAATTAAAAAGACATTAAAAACTATAAAACAACATGGGTTTGTGGGTTGGGATCAGAAGGTCGCTGGTTCAAATCCCGTGCTTGGCAGAGTGATCCCACCATTGGGCCCTTGAGCAAGGCCCTTAACCCCAGTTGCCCCAGGGACTGGCTGACCCTACTGTCTCCTCTATGCCAGTCCCATGAGGTGACCTCCTAAGATGCTCTTCCAGCTGTCCTGAAGGGGCTCCCACATATATGCTGAGCTCTCATTGGCCATTTTCCTTCACTTTCTGGTCAAACTCCTCCCAAATCATCTCTGCTGTGTTTAGGTCAGGTGGCCAGGCCATGTGATACAACACTCTAGGACTCTCCTTTGTAGGCGGCTTGGCGCGTCCAAACTTTTGACTGATACTGTATATACATAGCGAAGAATTCTGTTGTGTCTCAGCTGGCCTGGATGTTCTGTCAACTGCACTTTTATTACTTTGGATGAAAGAACCTGCTACATATATGTAATGTATTTCTGAAACGGGGAGAACATAAAGCATTTGATAAGTTATTGGATTTTTTATTCCAGGTTTAGGGACGCTACTGAGGCTTTCATATGTTTGGTGTGACGTGTCGAGACACGATATTCATCTATTATGACTATGTAACTTGTCACTAGTTTTGAAAGTGAGATTGAACATATGGAAAGAACAGAGACAAAGAACGGTACCATTCCAAATAAAGGCAGTGTGTTATAATTAACATGTAAAACAAAACTGGGGATGCCATCTACATGAAAATGGTAAACCGACAGGCTGGCAGGCGTGAATCCGCTATCGACGGTGTTGCCAGGCAGGCCTCTCACTTCCTCAGTTTGATTCTCTAGAATCTACCAGCTGTTCCCGTCTACAGTATGAGCGGTTGGGCTTAATCAGCCACTGCTCCTTTAGGGGTCGGAATGGTGAGGAAACTTCAGCGTGACGTAGAGCATGACAATGCAGTGCTCCGTCCCCCTACCAGTCCACGCTATTAATGCTAACCCTCAACCGAGTTATACGTCCATCCATCTTCTGTAACCGCTTGTCCTATTCAGGGTCGTGGGGGGGTCCGGAGCCTATTCCAGAGGCTACGGGTGCAAGGCAGGGAACAACCCAGGATGGGTCACAGGGCACTCTCACACTCACACACACACACACACACACACACACACACACACACACTCACACACACACACCATTCACTCAGACACCTATGGGCAGTTTGATAACTCCAGTCAGCCTCAGCTTGTTTTTGGACAGTAGCCCAGAGGGGTGGAAAAACACAGAAATAATTATCCTCTATTCCACTGTAGTATAATAGATTTGGGCCAGAAGTACCATGTATGAGTCAAGGCTGATCAAAATGCACAATGCCTGTTTAGAGACTAGAATCATGTCTGTATTTTTGATCTGTTGGGGACTTTACAAAAACAGCCCATTTTACCTGCACTCTCACTCCCTCCTGTCTTGCACTGGTGCTCTAATGGAAATATCAATATTTACAGCCTGATATCTCATCGCTATCAGCTACATGCCTTGGTCTCATTGGTGCCCAGCTGTTCTAGAAAATTAGTTTTAATATCTGCACTTTCCATAATAACGTCACTAACTTAACTTCCGTCAGCTTGGCTGAACTCAAACCGTTTCTCATTCTGTACTAAAGGTGATTGTTATTTATTTGCTTTGTTTTAAAGTTATGAACATAGCAGCTTATATAAAGAGCTACTGATAAGACTGATCTATTCCAGGCTCGCAGGTTTTCCTATCTGTCACATGTGCACCTTTATGTTTTCATAAGACATTTGTATAAACCCCACATATACCTTATAAACCCCACATATACCTTATAAACCCCACATATACCTGTGTGCTCTTTTTCTACATACAGCTCTGAAAAAAATTAAGAGACCACGGCAAAATTTTCAGTTTCACTAATTTCTTGATTTATGGGTGTGCGCCTGTATAAAATATACATTTTTTTTTTTTTGCAAACTGTAGCCTGGCTCTTCCCTGCTTCTCAGTAATTAAGGGCTTCTTCCTTCCTTTATGGGTCTTCAGTCCCGCTTCTAGAATTTTCTCTCTCGATGGCATTTACTTTACTGATTCCTAGTGAGTCATTTTTGTCTCCCCCCCCCCCCCCGAAAAATAATTACTCTAAAACCACTGAGCAATTTGTCCCGTATTTTCATATACATTTCCTAACCCCCCCCTCTTGGAAAATTTAATCAGGGGGGATTGAAGATCAAATACTAGAATTGGCCCTGTTTGACTGATACTCTATTGATCCTCTTTTCACGTCTCCCATCTTGCTCTCCATCAGGACAGCCACCCATAGCAGTTCCCAGGGAGCTGGGGGTTAAGGGCCTTGCTCAAGGACCCTCAGGCCTGCTGAGGCTGGGCTTGAACCAGCGACCTTGTGATCACAGGCCCAGAGGCTTAGCCCACTGAGCCATACGCTGCCCCCATGTATGATGTGTGTATCAGCGATTTCATGGCCTGTCTCCTTTCTCCCAGCAGACACAGAATCTGACAAAAGCTGAGAAGCAGCGCTTCAGCGAGGAGGCTGAGATGCTGAAGGGTCTACAGCACCCCAATATCGTACGCTTCCATGACTCCTGGAAGTCCACGGTCAATGGCCATAAGTGCATCATCCTGGTCACTGAGCTCATGACCTCAGGAACCCTAAAAACGTCAGTCCTCCTCCTCATCACGTGACACCGTCTCACTGCTTGGTTACACCTGGGGCAGATTAATGTATAGACTATCCTAGGGCACTAGCAATGTCAGTCTAGGGGGCCTCAGGGAGATAGCGCCCATTTCCAAGTTACACTAAACCACACGACCTTTGGAGCTGCTGAATTGTATTTCCGATACGCCTGTTTGTAGGGTGACCAGATAATCCGTATCAAGGCCGGACTCTTTCAGCTGCTTCACAGACTTTTTTTAAAAACTGAAAGGCCCCAGTGCTTGGCTGAATAGTTCAGTTCTTATTGTGCTTTGACTGGTTTGTTTCCTTGACTGAAAGACTTGTTCAGCTGTTACATGTTAACATTAGTGACACATGCTTGATTATAGGAAACTGACTAAACGCCACACAGCAAGAACTCCATGCTTAGGTGCAATCAAGGTCCTTTCAATTGAAATTGCAGTCTACAAACCCTGTCATTGCTCAAAGTGTCCTCCTTAACATGATTTATCTGGTCGCCCTATCTGTTAGAGACAGACTACCAATGTGTAGCACTGTGCATAGACTAACTTACACAGTAGGCCTGAGTTTCTTCAGGCTAATTCCAAATATGGCCTTTAATTGGCATAAACCGGTGAACCCTGAAGGTACCTGAAGCGCTTTAAGGAGATGAAGTTGAAGGTCCTGCAGCGCTGGAGCTGCCAGATCCTGAGGGGCCTGCACTTCCTGCACAGCCGCAGCCCCCCGATCATCCACCGCGACCTCAAGTGCGACAACATCTTCATCACCGGCCCCACTGGCTCTGTGAAGATCGGGGACCTTGGACTGGCCACCCTCAAGAGCACGTCCTTTGCTAAAAGCGTCATCGGTAAGATCACGCTAGGCCCCCTGCCACAAATCAGCAAATACTGCACTCAGAAAATGAGTGAATATATACATTTAAGACTCTCTTTAAATCCATCCATCTATCTTCCATAACTCCTTGCACAGTAAGGCAGAAATACCAGTGATGGCCAAGTGAAGCTTCATGAACCATTTGCTGTATTTTTTAACCCCACTAGATGGTGCTCTTGGTTTGCTTTGGGGCATGCTTTGAGCCCTTTTTTGAACAGAGAGCACCATCTAGTGGTGTCAGAAAATAGAGTAAATGGTTCATGAAACTTGATTTGGCCATTACTAAAAAATACCTCTGTGAAGTCATAGTATTTGGTTGGTGCAGAAGGATCTACAATGTAATACAACATTAATTTGGTGGCTTCAACTGAATTTAGTGACCACTGACTTTAGAATTCCAAATGCTTTGGAGAGATTTGCTTCATAGCAGCTGTGCTATGAAATTATGCCCCCCGCCCCCAAAAAAGGAACTCCTGAGTTCATGGCCCCAGAAATGTATGAGGAAAAGTATGACGAGGCAGTGGACATCTATGCCTTTGGGATGTGCATCCTGGAGATGACCACGTCAGAATATCCCTACTCCGAGTGCCGGAATGCAGCCCAGATCTACCGCAAGGTCACCAACGTGAGTGTGAACGTCCGAGGAAAAGTTGGTCTGTTTGTTCTGTTATACAGCTGAAAATTAATTTCGGCAGCATTTCAAACCAAAAGTTAGCAAGAAAGAACAGAATCTGCACTTTTACTGAAGTAGAGAAACTGAAATAATTGTTCTAGAATCACTAAGAAATTTTCACAATGACACAGTGATGTATAATTTTCTCAAGTCCCTCACTGGTTTCATATTCTTTCTGGATTTTCCGTTCTATGTGTTTTATGATATTAGGATCAAAGCATCTATCAGTCCAGCTATCCATGCAGTGTTTTCTTGTTAATTAATGACGTTGTTAGGGAATCAAGCCGGACAACTTCTTCAAAGTTAAAGTCCCTGAGCTTCAGGAGATCATTGAAGGATGCATACGGATGAACAAAACTGAAAGGTAATTTTCGCATTCCTTGTCATATCAGTATTATATACAGTAGTGTTCACTTTTATGATGTGCTGGTTTGCTGATTCTGATCCTATGCACCACAGCACTCTGTGACCCCGCTCTGTTACTTTTTGTGGTCTGCACTTCATGGCTGAGATTCTGTTGTTCCTAAATGCTTCCACTTTGCAATAATACCACTTACAGTTGACCATGACATATCTACCAGGGAAGACATTTCACAAACTGACTTACTGCAAAGGTGGCCTCCTATAACAGCACCACGCTTGAAGTCACTGAGCTCTTCAGAACAAACCATTCTTTCACAAATGTTTGTAAACCTGACTGCATGTCTGGGTGCTTGATTTTATACACCTGTGGCAAAAGGTCTGAATGAAACACCTGAAACCAGTAACTGAGACTTCATATCCAAAAAGGTCAAGGAAGCTTAAAAAGCACAACACAAGAAAAAAAATAGGAAGTGTAGTTTTGCCTCATTTTAACCTACCTGAGTATGAGTATCACTCTGTGTGGGGGGGGACATGGCACCTTGTTTCACCCTTTCATGTATTTCAAGTATCTCACAGTTACTGCCGTGTGCCCTGTTAGTCACATTCATGACCCTTGTCATTTTGTCCTTGTGCTGCACATGTCACCCCACCCAGGTACACCATCCGCGACCTCCTGGAGCACCCGTTCCTCCAGGAGCACGGCGGCGTTCACGTGGAGCTGGCGGAGGAGGACGACACGCTGAAGTGCGGCCTCACGCTGCGGCTGCGCATGGACGACCCCAGGAGGCTGCACCGGAAATATCAAGACAACAACGCCATCGAGTTCCTCTTCGATCTCTACAAGGACGTGCCTGAGGAAGTGGCGCAGGAGATGGTGAGGGTCTCCCCTAAAATTCCTCATGTGAAAAGTACTCAGTACTCAGAGTGGATCGATCCGATGCTGTGAGTTGTGTGACAGTGCAGAATGGACGACGGGAATGGACCTGTGTAGGAATTAGTTACATTGAACTGACATTTTAAAGGCTGGAAACTGGACATTTGGGCAGAAGCATTTCAAAGTGTATATTTATTTCTTTATTTAGCTACATAGCAGTATTGGAGATACACTGTCATAAAAAGGGGTGCAGCAACTATAATGCACCTTCAGTGGTACAGAAATGTTCCTCAAAGTCCATTAGACTAACAGGTACATCTACTTATAGCTAGGGTATCCTCGGCAGACCATTGAGGGTACAGCCCCATTGACAAGTAATTGTACCCTCAAAGGTACAAATACAGAATGTACATTAAAAGTGTACGTAGATATTGAATCTTCTCCAGAATTCATTAGAGGAATTTCATTTATTTCTCATGAAATGAATTTCAGCTGTGAGGTTCACGTTCGTGTAGTTCCTTCTCCGGTTTCTCCTGGGTCAGAGATCTCACTAACGTCTCGGCCGCGTCCGCCCAGGTGGTCTCAGGATTCGTGTCCGAGGTCGACTACAAACCCGTGGCCAGATCCATCCGTGACCGGGTGACCGCCATCAAGCGGCAGAGGGAGAAACTGGGCGGGCCGAGGAAGACAGTGCTGGCAAGGGATGAGGAGTGTGGGCAAGAAATAGCAGCCGCTAAGTGTCCTGGCCCAGCTTCGGAGGGCATCCTGCCCACGCTCACCGTGTCTGGTCCAGCCCCTCCCCCGTCTGACAGCTCTGCAGATTCCCACATGAGTCCGGTCCTCTGCTCAGTACCCAAGAAGCCTGATGCACGTCCTCATGACCGCAGTCGGCACCCCAACTGCTCCCCCTTCACTTGTAAGAGCATAATTTGGTATTTATGCCAAACACTGACGGAGCAGAGTGTAAACAGGGATCACAGCAGAACCCTTACTTTTCTGCACCCTAGAATGAAATGTACTTAATAGAAAACACGTTAACATGACTAGAGGCTCCCTAGTGTTCTGTACGATGGTGTAATCATCGACGGGTGGGCTTAAGATTTTAATAAACAAGACACAGACAGGGGCTGTTTATGATTGCCGGCGAGCATGCTGGGATACGGTGACCCCCGCCAGCGCTACAATATGAACAAGCCTACCTGAGACTTCTTAATGAACCAATCAGGCCAGCACTTACTGGAGCTTAATAAAGTTATGCCTCTAATATTGGACTTTTTAAAAAAAAATTTTTTACCTTTTTTGCCCTGTTTTTCTTGATGATTTGGCTTTGACATTTCTGTGCCGGTTGAAACCACACCTATTTATATGACCCAGACACACACACACACATATAAATATAAATATATATAATATATAATATGGTAAATTCCCATGTCACATACTTCTGTGCGTAAACTATTCTTCTTTAACAGGTGCAAGTATTTTAATTTACACTGAAAGAGAAAAATGGAAAATAAAAATTCATTCAGCCTGAAAATGGAAAAAAAAAGAAAAATCCCATAAATTTTAATTTTATTTTTGGCGTCATTGAATCATGTTTCAAATTAGGTTAGACTGAAACTTGAAAGAGAAAAGAAGTAACCAAATTAGCACTGCCTGTCAGTTTCTGTTTTAAACGTGTTGTGGTTTGTCTTGTGGCTGCATATCCAGGGTAACCGTCTTCCTATATTACCTTCTAACGTACCGGAAATAGCAAACTTTCAGTCCCCTTTGACATAGTTGTATCAGTCTAGCTAAAAAAAAAAAATCCTTAGCCAATCATAAAGCCTTTCGCAAAAATGAAATGAAATTAAATGAGACTGTATGTATGGATGAAAGCAGAACTGCGGTAAATTCTGAGATGTTGATAGAGCATCTAGTCGTGCAATATAAAGCAATGCAGCAACACTAATTATTATTATTATTATTATTATTATTATTATTATTACTTGCAATGTTAAAGCACCTCTTTATTTGCCCATCAATCATGTGATCACTGTGTCTGTTTTTTATGGCAGCTGACTGTGAGGCAGACGGCTTTCTGAGCTCTTCTGAGGGAATTCTCACTCCTCAACAGTCTACTCTAAGTCCCGCCCCACTCAAGCAAACTCTACAAATCCCAGCCCTTTGCTACCCCCTGGTGGGTGTCTTTGTTATTTCAGGTTGTTTCCTGAGTCGGACGTTTATGTTTTATACTGAGCTGATCTCCAAACCGTATTTTGCAAATCCATAGAGTGTTGCAGAGTCCCATAATACTGAGTACAGTCAGTCAGGATCAAGCAGCGGTCTTTCCTCTCCCGTTGACAGGTATCAATCGTCATCATTTATACATTATGTATTTTTTTTACTTTTCAGTGAACATAGATCGAGCGAACACATAACCCCCCCCCCCCCACACACACACACACACAGGCCTAGCATAAGTATAGAGCAGGGCTCTTCAAATCTGGCCCTCGATTCCAAATCCAGGCCTTGTTTTCAGTTCTCCCATGTAGTTAGTTTAATAATTACTGATTCTGATTGGTCAGAGGCTTCACACCTGGCTCACAGGTGAAGGAAGGCTGGAAAACCAGCAGTGCTCGGACCTCGAGGACCGTGATTTGAATAATAGTGGTATTGAATGTTTACCCTACTAAACTGCAGCGAAACACTGTCTGTGATTTGAATTCGGAATCGGATTCATTAATCGGCAAGAACATTGGCGTAGTCTGCTTACTTTGGGGTGTCACGTAAAACAATCAAGGACAGTCAACAAAATAAATTATATACATAAACAAAACGATGTGCTTAGTGCAGGTAATTAACATTAAATGACATACAGCCACACGGTACATTTCCAGTCCTTAACAGAGACGTAGTATCTTTCGATGTCATTAAAAAATAACGTATTTGATTCCAATTCTAACATGAAACCTGATGCTCAGTGACGGACATGAAGGAGTCCGAAAGGAAGGCAAGATCTTCCGGAGGAGGAACCGGCCTCAGCTACGCATCACGAGGGTGGGTGTCTGTTTATAATACTGTCTGTTACAGCCAATTAATAAATACTGTACCTTTCTAATCATCCATCTTTCAATTGCTCATACTGTTCAGGGTCATAGAACAATCCACGGGTTAAGAATGTCCGCGTTACGGACCACTCGTACTTATAGGAACGGACTTCCATAAAGCGCAGTATATTACAATTTCGGGTTAAATGCAATAGTTCGCAATAACTTCGTAACGCTCGTGAAAACATCGCGCGGTTTGTCACATCAAGGTACAGTACAGTACCATTACTATTTCATTATTATTATTATTGACCGTATTATTATTAACTGTAATATTTTTTCAACTTACCGACAAATTCGGCTTAAAGACTTTGGCAACGGAACTCCTTCATAACCTGGGCACTGCCTTTATTACCTGTCTTCAATTTACAAACGTCTTCTAGACCAATGAACAATAGTCTTCATTGCTATATACCCAGCACTATTATGTATTCTGGTAGTCTTAAGTTACATTTAAACACTGAGACACATAAATAACATGAAGAATTATTGTGAAAAGGAAATGTTTCTGAATTGTGATTTATTTTTTTTTTTACCACAGTTTGATTTTTAAAAGATTTTGCTATTGAAAATTAACACTTAATTTCCCACCTAAATTCTGAACATGAAAGGTGACTGTCACTAGAAGGCTGAGTCTCTCTTGGTCCACAGCTATCGGACAGTGAAGACCGTATGGTGGAGTGCCAGTTACAGACTCACAACAAAACAATGGTGACCTTTAAGTTTGACCTTGACGGGGACAGTCCCGAGGACATCGCCGCTGTCATGGTGAGCCCCTACCTGGGACAGGATTCGGAAATTAACACTCCCAGAGAAAACAAGATGTTGCTATATTACCATGGTTATGTATCAAAATAAGGATAAAATTGTGTCAAATATACAGTTTGAGTATACATTTGTCTTCTTCCAGACATTGTTTGAGTGTTGAAGGTTAAAAGAGTTGCTTGAGTACGGCTCCTAAGATAACAGTGCACATGTACTGTCTGATTAACTATTTTCACCACCCAGTATCTCATTTTTCGAGCCCTTTGTTGCTGTCTGCGTCCCCTTCATGGTTCACAGGTCAACAATAACTTCATACTCCCAACTGAATGGGACGGGTTTATCCTCAACCTGCGTGACATCATCAGGAAGGCTGAGGCCCTCATGAGGGGAAAGCCCTCCGGCCAGGATGACCCAGCAGGGATTTCCCAAAAGCTGTCTGTGAAAAAGGCCTGGACTCTGTCTGCCCCTCAGGTCAGCCTGTGTCTTACTTCCATATCCTGGTCATCTATGAGCGGCTGATTTAATTTAATTTCTAATTGGTGGACAATGCAATATTTATCATTTCAGCCATTTTGTAATGATATCCAAACATGAAAAGAAAACATATCCTATTTTTCCATGGAAAATATCCCACAATGCCCTGCAAAATGTAATGTAACATTTATGCCTATCCGGACAACAATGAATGTATTATAATCCTGTGAAGTATCCCGATTTGAATAATTGTGGGTGAAATTATATACTAGTACATGGATCATAAAAGCAGATAAAACATCAAAAATATCCTGAGGACCACTGAGAATGGTTACTGTCTCAATGTCACAGGTGGATCCTGTACTGTGTGTTTGACTGCTGTTGTGTTCTCTAGCCTTATTTGCACAGTCATGGTCCAGTTCGAACCAACTCCTCTCCATCCTTGCCTGGTAAGAGATACCCAAAAAGGTTGCCTAATGTATTTGAGGTTCCAAGGCATACAATAAATTATATTACATTGTATGAAGACATACAGTACCAGTGAAATCCCAGTCGGCAGAGTGATCCCACCATTGGGCCCTTGAGCAAGGCCCTTAACCCCAGTTGCCCCAGGGACTGGTTGACCCTACTGTCTCCTCTATGCCAGTTCCATGAGGTGACCTCCTGAGATGCTCTTCCAGCTGTCCTGAAGGGGCTCCCACATATATGCTGAGCTCTCATTGGCTGCTCTTCCTTCAGTCTCTGGACAGACTCCTCATAAACCATCTCTGCTGCGTTTTGGTCAGGTGGCCTGGTCATGTGATGCGACACTCTATCACCGTCCTTTGTAGGCGGCTGGTTGTGTCCAAACTTTTGACGGGCACTGCACATCTTTCCTGCTAAAACTTTTTAATCATTGAAGGTCAAAAATACTTCATACCTTACCATTTTTAAAAAGTACATGCATATATGAGTGAGGGCTATTAGATGGAGCACCCATGTAAATTTAGCCAATGTTGCATTATGGACCCACTATAAAGTGCTGAGCCCCCTAAATCTGACAGGGCATCTGTGCCTCTCCGATGCCCCTGTATGGACCTGATAGTTAGGAAATGCTGTCATTCACTGTCACTGTCAGTGTTATAATAACTTTAAAAATAACATAATTTTACTCAGAAGTTTCAGCTGCCGATCTACTTCAGTACTTAATAATTGATGCCTTAGCTTAATTTATATATTACTTTAGCTTTTCACATGCCTTGTATTATGCTTTATGACTTCCTTATGAAGCCCTCATCTATAATGCACTATAGATACCTTTATAATGCATTATAATGGTCAGTATAAGCATTAAGGAGGTTTTTACCACATTATGAAGGTATCTATAATGCATTATAGATGAGCACTTCATAAGGCAGTCATAATGCATATTAAACATAGCTATAATGTGTTATGCCTTTTTATAAATATTTATAGCCATGCTTATAATGCTTCATGAATGCGTTATAATGCATTATAATGCATTATGAGTGTGTTTATAAATTAACTACTAAAACATGGCCTTAAGTAAAGTGTTACTATTTATGTATAAATACTTAATCAAAATCCTTTTCGTCTGTAAAGAGTTATGCTGATGTTATTTCTATTGTGTGTTCTTGTTTGTCAGGGCGTACGCAGCCATATCAGTCACCACCTAACCATGCCACTCTGCTGGAGATCCCCTCCAGTACCCATCCAAGCCCACATCTGTCGGGAATGTTATCGCCCCCCAGCTTTCAGCCCCGGCTGGCCGGCCAGGTCGGGCCCCAGCAGTGTTACGTCATGACGGGCACAGCCGCACGGATGATATCTGGGGAGTCCCATCGCTACCCTGAGAGTACCACAAGCCAACTTGCAGACTTCCAGCAACAAGCCTTGGATACCCAATCCCACCTCCATACTGCTGTCCAGGACTCCCAGAATGGCGGCTTCACGGACATTCCGGCTAACCTGATGGAGAACGTGCTTGTACCTCCTTCCCCAGATTCCTTTGACTTGGCTGCCTTTTCCTCAATAAAACCTGTCCTCTCCGTCCCTTCTTCATCTCACTTTACTCCACAAGGAGGTTCTCTTCCATCTTTTAAAGCCCTGACTGGAAGCCCTGACCTGGAGAGTGACTCAAGCAGCCCATCCAAAATCTATTCTTCTAGTTCTTCCCCAATCAACGAGCATCGTTCGGTGAGCAAACAATGTTGTGGCATCATATTATAGTTGGGCTATTCAAACCACGATCCTCAAGGTCTGAGCACTGCAGGTTTTCCAGCCTTCCTTTACCTGTCAGAAAGGTGTGAAGCCTCTGACCAATCAGAATCAGTAATTATTAAATAATCTACCTGGGAGAACTGAAAACAAGGCCTGGATTTGGAATCAAGGGCCAGATTGGAAGAGTCTTGTATTATAGCAAAACCTAGTGCTGGCAAAACTCACACTCTCAGACTATCAGTGGATCAAAGAGCCGATCATTTTACTTTTGTCTGGATGCTATGTACTACAATAGTATATGGTTTCTCTATTATGCAAAATGCCTTTATGCTAAGTCTGAAGATACATACATATATACCTATTTAACACAAACAAGCAAGAAGTCCGCCAGCTTCTATGATGTTTCCACAGGTGATTCCTGAATCCCCCGTCGGCTGCGAAGGTGAGATGTCGCTCACACTAAAATATACTCAGCAAAAAAAGAAACGTCCCTTTTTCAGGACTGTGTATTTCAACAATAATGTTGTAAAAATCCAAATAA
>JAODJU010000045.1:12728161-12745071 GCA_026776725.1 Gnathonemus echidnorhynchus | reverse complement strand
GCGCTACAGGGAGACAGGAAGGACAGCTGATCATCCTCGCAGTGGAAGACCACGTGTAACAACACCTGCACAGGATCGGTACATCCGATGAAACAGTTGAAAGTCAAAGGACGTTTCTTTTTTTGCTGAGTTTATATGCAGCATCTCACAGGTAGGATCCATTTCTGCAGAATGTTAACGAGATCAGCTAGACTGCAAAGGAACGCTCACCAATTTCAGTTATTTTATTTATGTTACTTGTTGTTTGTGGTCCTTTGCAAAATACATTATTTGCTTCAGTTTTTTGTTTTCATAGTAATTGCACAATTCTACTACTGTACCACAGTATATTGTCTCACTTTTTAAATTTTACACATTTTCAATTCGGATTGAATCTCAAAACACATCAACTGCTTGATAAATCCAGTGACGATAATGATCTCAAATTACCTCTATCGGTGTGTCGCAGTGTTTTTAGCTAATATTTATATCCATTTACTGTTAATGTCCATTTAACCCCATACAGAAAAACATAGCCCAGTCACACCCGATGTGGAAACCATAGCCTTTCTGTCAAAAACCCCTCTGTGCAAAAGCTCCACATCTCAGGCCAGTCAGATGAAGAACAGCGAAGAGGAGCAACGGGATTCGGAGGCGAGCCTGAGCACTGGCGTGATGCTCTCTGGTCAGGTATCCAGGAGCAATTTGGAATATTGTGCCACACTGAGAGGGATGATGGAAGCAGAAGAGCAAATAAACGAAGCTGAGGTAGCAGAGCCAGAGCAGAGGAGCCACAGTGAAGGGACAGGAGAGGGTCATGCAGAGGGTGGCTGTGATGAAAGCATCCAGCAGAATGTCACCTTGCAGCAGCTTTGGATAAACTATACTGGCAGCTCCTACCAGAGCAGTGATGAGACAGAGACTGAGGACGAAGAGATCTGGGAGGAGCTGGAGGAACTTCGGAGCAGGTGAGTACTTAGAAATCCACTCCCTACTTTTTATTGGTGGGTGTGTGTGTGTGTGAGTCCAGGGTTGTTCCCTGCTTCATGCCCGTTGCTTTCGGGGTAGGCTCCGGACCCCCCGCGACCCAGTAGGATAAGCGGGTTGGAAAATGGATGGATGGATAGATATATATTAGTGCTGTCAAACGATTAAAATTTTTAATCTGATTAATCACGGGGTTGCTGTGGATTAATTTCGATTAATCACGATTAAATATCATTCATTTTTAATCTATATTAATCGCATTTCATTTTGCATGAGCAAACAGACTCAAGAAAAAAGTGCATATATATTCCCTTAACACATTTATTGAACACCTTGAACACGAGTCTGATGCATTCCATCTGCCACAGAAGTGCAATACCATGGACCCATATCAAAAAGCAGGATTTTTTGCTTAGCCGGACAACTTGTCGGATTTAAGGTACCTCAGTTTAAATGGTCTATATCTTAGTTGCTTAGGTGTTTTACATATAAAACTCCGTAGCAACACATCCACAGATAAGTTGGACAGTATAGTGTGTGCGACCGATTTAATGAGCCACAAATGAGTAGTGCTTAAACAGTATAAAACTACAACTTTCCCTTCTGTTGATAAAAGGCACAGCCATCTTGGATTCTGAACTCGGAATCCTCTGTGCTGCTCCGAGATATTTCTCGGATCTCTGAGAAATGGGAGCGCGCATGTTGTCACTTCCGGCTTCAAAACTCGGAATCCGACTCGGAATACGAGTTCCGAGGGCAAATGGAACCCACCAAAACTGCCTGAAATGGGTTGACAGAGACATTTCAGGGATTTTGAGTCATTCTGCGCTGCAGATGGATTAATTGCGTTAAAAATTTTAATCAGATTAATCATGATGATGGATTAATCCGCGTTAACCAGTTAATTTTGACAGCCCTGAGTGGCCAAATGAAGCTTCATGAACCATTTGCTGTATTTTTTGACCCAACTAGATGGTGCTCTTACATTGCTTTGGGGCATGCTTTGAGCCCTTTTTTTGAACAGAGAACAAGTAACTAAGTAACTAGGGTCCAAGTAACTAAATCAAAAAATGGACCGCAATGTACTAGTACTGTACAAGTTTTCTGAAACCAACCTATTTCACTTTTTGTTTTTCTTTCAATCTTAATGCCTGTTTTCAGACACCAGTTAGAGGTTCAGGAACTGCAAGCTACCCAGAAACAAGAGATTGAGGAACTCTATCAGAGCATGGGAAAGGTGCCCCCTGCAGGCATTGTTTCCCCCGCTACGATGCTGTCCAACCACCAGAGGCGCTTGTCAAAAGCCTACATCTCATCCCGCAAAAACAGCTTACTGAGACTTGATGTTTTACCACCCACTGGTAGGCTTCTCTTTTGCTTCAGTTACCACCATCCTTTACAGAACCCACTGCATAAAAAGAATTATGAGATATGAGAGGCTTGCGGTCCTGGATCACAGTGCAACCCAACTGCTCAACCCATTACCTTCTGAGTGGGTCCAGACTTAGCAAACTTATAACATTTCACTGTCTGAGACAGAGTGAACCTGGATAGTAAACAGTGTTGGGGAAGTTACTCACAAAAGTAATCCATTAAAGACAGAGGTGGAAAGTTCAGGTCCAAAAAGTACAAATCCAGACCAAGATTTTGTCTCAACCAACCAGTTTAGCACAGAGAGTCACAGTCACAGAGTATTTAACTGGTTGGTTGAAACAAAGCTTGGTCTGGATTTCTACTTTCTGTACTGGAACTTTACAGTTCTGTCTGTAAATTATTACTTGTTTGTAATGGTTTTTTTTCGCCAACACTGATAGTGAAGTTTACCAGGATTGCCACAAGGGCATTGACTGGCACCTGTATGTATGAAACATGTGCTAATATGTCTACTGCATACCACTGTTTGGCTTGATAAGGTGGTCCATCATCAGGAACTGTGCGGAAAAACTCACAAGAAAGGCCAAGCAAAGGAGTGACCTTCAAAACGGTGAGCATGGGACCTCAAAGCTAAACGGCATCGTTCAAATCACCTCATCACACAAACAGATGCCTGTCCTTTGTAATTCCAGTTTTAAATGTTTGTTGTTCTTTTCTTCTGCCTTTTCTAGTGAGCAGTTTTTGCCTGGATCATCTTGACTTGTGTGGCTCCCTCATTTGATCACATGATGTCCCCCTTGTTTCCCAGAATGATGGGGCTCACCAGTCCAAAAAGGGGACTCCTTTTTTTTTTTTTACTGTAAATGGACTGCAGACCATTGGTGAACTCAGGGTGCCTCTTTGATGCCCCCACGGCTGAAAAAATGTTGCTACTCTTGTTAATAGCAAAAATGCCGCTATTAGTGGCCCTTCACCCGATTTTGTGCCGTCTTGGGTGCTACCTTCATGTGGGATGATGTTCCCTATAGAGCAAGAAAATGTGATGAAGACCATACAATGGGCTACACGGCCCTTATGAGTGCCCTATACTGTGACCTTACAGTGGTCTACAAGGCCCTTATGAGTGCCCTATACTGTGACCTTACAGTGGTCTACAAGGCCCTTATGAGAGCCCTATACTGTGACCTTACGATGGTCTACACGGCCCTTATGAGTGCCCTATACTTTGGCCTTACAGTGATCTATATGGCCCTTATGAGAGCCCTATACTGTGGCCTTACAGTGGTCTACATAGCCCTTATGAGTGCCCAATACTGTGGCCTTAGAGTGGTCTACACGGCCCTTATGAGTGCCCTATACTGTGACCTTACGATGGTCTACACGGCCCTTATGAGAGCCCTATACTGTGATCTTACAGTGGTCTACAAGGCCCTTATGAGAGCCCTATACTGTGATCTTACAGTGGTCTACAAGGCCCTTATGAGAGCCCTATACTGTGGCCTTACAGTGATCTACATGGCCCTTATGAGTGCCCTATACTGTGGCCTTAGAGTGGTCTACACGGCCCTTATGCCACCTGTACATGTTTAAGTGTCCCAAAGGGTGCCCTTTCCAGCAGAGAAAATGTGATGCAGTGCTGTACTGGGTGTCTGTCCATGTGGGAGAATGTGGGGAGTTATCCTAATGGATGCCCCTCCAGTGGAGAAAATGTGACGCAGTGCTATATAAGGTGTGATGCAGTGCCATATAAGGTGCCCTTTTAACTGGGTTAACTTGTGCTGCGCTATGGGTGCCTTTCTAGTGGAAAAACTCCATGAAGTGCCCTCTAAGGTTACCCTTCCAAGTGAGCATACATGACCAAGTGCCCTTGGGATGGAGATGGGATCTCTGATAGCCCACTATGAGATGCAGCATCCTGCATTTGTGAGATAATCAGATGAAATAATGTACCCTGTTGGTGTTCTTATGTACAGGAAAATGTTATACCTAGGTTACCTCTGTAGTAGGCAGAGTAAGACATTGAGTAACCATAATCGGGGATGCTGACTATTTCACCCCACGCAACGTGTCATTCCATTGGGGGGGGGGGGGGGCATGTCCTACAGTAGGTGCCCTTTTTAGTTTTTCGCCCCTGTCCCTCAAACAGCCTGAATCTGCCACTGCTACAGTATGCACAGTTTAGTCAGAAACAGATGCAAAAGCTCACCTAAGAAAATGCATTGTATTGGTTGTTGTGTGCTAATGGAACAGTATGTTTTTAAGTTAATAAGATTGTTTTCAGTGGTCCTTGTACGTACATCAATGAGAATATAGAATGCAAACTTTGTACTCTTTGTCATACTGCTATATTTCCTCTCAAATACAACATGCGAACTTAGCATCCCAAAAAGGACATAAAGTGTATTGTTGCTATTAATTCTGAAAGCTTTGCCCTAAAAATAAAAATTAACTTATATCCTGACATAACTTGTGATACCAAGAAACTGACTCGACAGTAGATGATAGAGCTAGTTTATTGTGTTAGTATTTAACCATAGATTTAGGCAGCAAAAATAACTGTACATTTCTGGTTTATTCATCAACTCAAAATACAATATAGCAACAAATATTTGAACTATCACCACCCTCACTCTATATTAACTTTCACAACTTGCTGTATGAAAACTTATAGCAGAAGTAGAGTTCTGGTGTAAATGGATAAAGCCGTATACACATGGTTTCATTGGTTTTGCTACTAATTTTTCCTGAGTTTCAAAAAGGCCACCAACAGCAGGGACCCCTAGAGCTGAGGTCTCATGTTATGTTTAGCAAGTTAACCAGTTTAATTAAGATTAAGACTCAATGGGAAATTAATCCAAAATGGATGATAAGTACTGAAATTTCTCCTGGAAGCTCAGTAATCTTTCCTGCATCTCAGTTCTGATATTACATTGGATGACAATTTTTCCCCATTTGCATATTTGAAGTCTAAGGCATTCTTGTTCTTACAGTCTTCCATATACAACACTGACTAACTCTCTTAATACATGCTTTAATTTTAAGTTGTAGGGTTAATAAGGCTTATTTAAATTGTGTGTCTCCATTCACTGGAAGCAACAGTAATCATTTAAGTAAAATAATCCAGTTTAATAGCTGTACAGAAGTCAATCAAAATATTCTATTGCCTGTTTAATAATATGAAGATAATCAGATTTTCCAGAAAATTACAATAAAAATTTTATGTCAAACAAATACAATGATTGCAGTAAGTCACATGGTTTACCTGAAAAACATGTGCGATTCCTTCAAGTAATACAATGACCACTGAAACCCTTTGGTTAGCACACCATTCATAAAAGTCAAATGGCCATCTAACATACACGAAACTCCATTTTGGCTGTAAGTACTTGGCACAACACCAGTTTCCTATGATTTAATCTGTACGCAATTTATTGTGATCTTACAGAAGAGAAAAGTAAATAGTATTGCACGCAAGCTTTCATTAATAATAATCTTCTATGAAATATTACATTTCTGAGGGAAGACAACAATATCAGAAAAACAGGGAATGCATTCGCAAGAATTCCCAAGCTTCATTGCACCTCTGGGTGAACAGGAGAGGGGCTTGTGTTTCACTTCTTTAACCAATCACAGTCTTCATTGTATGATGTCACCACGTTAGTCTGCTTTTTTCCCCTCATTTTCAAATTCAAGGCTTCCAGTAAGCAAGACCAGGACAGTGTGTGGTTCAGGCCCAGCACTGGCAGACCAACCACATGTTTGTGGGCCTTTGAGAAAGGTCCTTAACTGCTGGCTGTTATCATCATCATCATGAAATAAAGATGCACCCTTACATTGCTCTGTATAGCCTTTGCAGGTAAGCATGTTCCTCTTTTCTGTATGTATATGTCCCTTAACAAAGGGTGTGCACAATAAAATGGGAGCTTTAAAAATCTGTGCACCTTGCCGCTTACCAGAAAACACTAGTTTTAATTAATGCGGTGATGTCATACGAGGACTGTGATTGGTTAATGAAGTGAAATGCAAGCCCCTCCCTCATTGACCCAGAGATGTGCGGAACTCGGGAAAATCAGGACATGTTGCATTTGTAGGTAGCCATTGTCCACAACCTGTCCCATTCTTCATAGCATAGCCATAGACACATTAGATGTACATACTGTAGGGCCTTCAGGAAAAGCAGCAACTCTCACTCTGCAGTTCTCCTCGAGACGCCTTCATTAGACATGCCCCTTGTCATGCCTGGAAGATCTTATCAGTCTCTTTGAGCATGAACTCCACTATCTGCGTCTGGAAGATCATATACATGGTGATGTTGGCGGATTCTACCTCAGGTCGGAGCAATGTGGGCCCAAAGACAATGGCCACGCTCTGAGCCGACATCCGGTTCTTTTCTCCAAACTGGATCACTCTGTTGAACAACATATGGAATGACAGAAGAACTCAACCATAAATGAATGCAAGACGTCTGGAATATTGTATTTGTAAATATACATATATACACATATATACAAATACAGCCAGTCTGGCCCTCCTAATATCTTGTAAGGTACAAGGTATGTTTATAGGTATGTCTATAAGTATGCCTAATTATAAAAATTATAAATTATATTCTTTCCCTGGGTAAATCACATGGAAGAGGAATTTGTGGACAAACCTCACCAGAGGGGTTGATATATTTCCCAAAGTTCAACAAGTAACTGCATATTCAGCAGTATGTAGATGTCATCACAGCCCATGAAGGCCACGAAAAAGCCTGTGAACCACAGCACTCACTTGTGTAAGTGTCCGAAGAGGACTTTCATGGTGTCATAGTTCGGCTGCGGCAGGGACCTCACCAGCTCACAGATGGTGTTCATCTTCATGGAATAGTCAGTATTGTCTGTAGCGGGAAGAAAAACCCACCTTAACAACCCAACACTAAACTGGTAAACTGGAGATATGAGGTGGACAGGGAGCCTTAAAGGCAGCCTAGGGGAAGTAAAGAGAAACCTCACTGATAGCTGCTATGAATTTGTTGAAGTGACTGAAAGGAAAAAGAGGTTCTGGAAGCTCCCGGAAAAAGAGTTTCAGGGCGCCGGTGATGACGTGGATCTCCTCCCACTGGCCGTCATCCAGGTCCAGGTTCTCCTCTGAGGGATGGACAGATGGAACATTAGCAGATACCCGCTGCTGCAGGATGGCCGTTCTCAAGCACGAAAAGCAGCGTTACGACGTATCATTTACATTCTGATCATCCTGCATTTGGACCAATGCTTACGTGGGCCGGCAAAAATATATACCTCGCCCCCCCCACCACAGTCAGCGAAAGTAACCGCTAGGGGACCCAACCATACATTTAAATGCGTATAAATTTATACTTTATACTTCAGATTACATGCAAATTACAGTTAATTGTAAAGTGAACATTTGAGGGTTGAAGTGTTTCTCACCATGATCCACTTTGTAGCGTAATTTCTGAATAACAGCCAAGTTACCACTGACTCGATAGATGCCGTCAATATCCAGACCTGTTCCCAAGACAACTCTAAATGTAACTCAGTGATGGAAAAAATTATGGATACAAAAATCCTAGCATTATATCGCATGTTCACCCCAATGAATTAAAGGCTAGTTGAATCAGATTGATTAAAACAAAGTTTCAATCAATTGATATATTTCATATATTGAATTGTTTCAATATATTGAAACAAAGTTTAATTTGATCATTTTCTAAATTTCTAATAAACAAAAGAAACACACAGATCCCTTTCTTTCAAGTCTTCATAGCTGGACTTGCCAAAACATATGAGAACAAATGAAAGCATTAAAAAAAGACTGACCTCTTTTCTCCACAGACTTGATGCATTTATCCACAAAGAACGGGACAGTGGATCTCTCCCTGGTGCACAAGGTCTCCAGAGGACAGCCAAACACATTCTCTGCAGGTGAACCGGAAATAAGACGCTTATGCACAAGACCTACAGCTTCAAATACTGCAGCGCAACAATAACCGCAGCATAAGCTATAAAAATGCACCTTTAAAAATACTTATATACAGACTTGCATATTTGAGAACAGTGTTTTTTCATGTCTTGCGCAGTATAAGTCAGTGAAATTGTAATACAGTTGAGTCATGCGAGAAGTAAATAAAAACATGAAGTGAAAAAATAAAAATATATAGGTTTCTAAGATAAAGTATTATCAACATGCAATCTATGATGTCAACCAGGGTTTCACTGAATATGCTAGTTACCGGTGCAAAAAAATCTGATAACTGGTGAAGTATAAACAGTATGTAATGTTATTTAATGACACCATGCAGCTGTTTAGTGCAGAGAGGAGGAGCTGTCAGCAGGGGGCGCTACCTTGGATGTAGCCTTTCTCTTTGACAGACTGCAGCGTTGGCCTCCTCTGCAGGAACCTGCGCAGTTTGGTCCGCACCCTGCCCTGTTCCGACTCGGTACTGGAGCCAGGTGTGCTGTGCCTGCCATCTGTGGACAAAGTGGGGCATAAAGTGTCACGCAGCTGTCACACAACTGCAGGAACTGAGCAGGAAGTTACATGTGACAGCCAGAATCTGAGTGCCCTGTCTTCCTTGTTACTTTTTCCTTAACATATTGTGTCAGATGCATAACATTACTGTATGTAGTTGTGATCGCTGAAATATCGGAATCTTCAAACCCTACAGTACATACTACTGCTATCCTGATAAGTCAAAAACTGTATGTCCATAAAACTGCAAATAATTTCAATAACATATTTTGATTTTCTAATCTGGAACGTCATATGAAGCACTAGGCACGTTGCAAGTAGAAGATGCTTGTTTTGTTTTCTGGAAAATATAACGTAAAAGTCCTTCGCAACCTGTTCGCAAAAATATATTAGAAATTAAACGGATTGATGATCGTTTGAAGCCAGTTTTGCCAGTTCAACATACAGCTCTTCCTCTTGTCCTTGTCGTCTTTGTCTCCGTGACCTGGGACCTTCTCATCATGTTCATCTTCCTCTTCATCACTCTGATCGTCCCGATCCTGGAGAAATTAATAGATGCATGCGAGTCCATGCTAGAGCAAAAGCTGGATTTTACATCGTAAAACATACACAATGCATACAAGTCTGCATCTTAAATGTTTTGTGTTACTGGCTTATATATCAATCCAAAAATATACATTTAACAAGGCTAAGCAAATTCAGGAATCCAATTTGTAGCCCTGTGGTAGAATATTTCTACGTTAAGTTTAAAAGTACTGGATCAGAGACTCACCAACTGATGAATGGTATCCTTAATGGTACAGTACCAGTCATTGATGATACTGATTGTGTCGTACTGCATAAGGTACTCAGATCCCTGCCTTGTTTTTAGCTGGGGGAAGAGTCGTCAATAGTAAATATAACTTTGTCAGGACCAGACGTAACAATTAACGCACAAGCTCAGACAATAGCCCATGAATTGTTTTATTGTTCTTATTCAGTTTCAGCGTTAACTTAGCTTACAATTCAGTGTAACGCGAAGGACATCATCGCTTCTGTTTTCTAGGACTTGAGGTTCTCTGGTGAGAAGTTAGATTTCTCAAGGGATGTTTCTCATGAGTTTTTCCTGTCAGAAAATCAGTCTCATACCTCCAAAACGTTCTTCTTGCTGGATTTGTCTTTGGTCGCCCAGGTAATAGTAGCTCCCCGTAGCTCAACCGTGTACTCAGGGATGATCTGAGTGCTTTTATTCTACAAATGCAAAACATTAGGATTTAAGGCACTGATGGTAGAGCCTTGAGGTAAATAAACTTTGCGATTAGACAAATCTGTACATTAACTTGTCTATATGTTTAATGATCAGTAGCGATATGTAATTATAGGTGCTTGTTATTTTTTTTTAGGAACCAATTGATACATAAGATTCAGTTATTTTACAATTGCTCCTGCTGGTGTAGACTTGGGGTCTTTGTGAAATGTTAGAATGCCACCGTGGAGTACTGTCCAAGATGGAGACCAGCTTTTTCTGTAGAGAAAAAACATGCAGTCAGTTCATAGTCAAGGATCTTGTTCTATTTCATTGACAAACCAGTTCACTTCAGCTCTGTTGCTTCCAAGAGTAGCAAGGAAAGCTAAAAAAGCAAAAATACCTCAGTCTTTTTCCATTTTCAGAGATCTTGGTCTTGTTGACAATCCCTGCCTTCTCCAAAATATGGGTCTAAAGAGAATAGTAAATATTATCCATCCAATATGTTAAGCTGTCAAATACACAGCAATGCTACTCTCAGATTAACAATATATACAGTCCCAGGTGGGGATATTGTTTAAAATCTTAGTTGGTGATATATCACACTGTGATATATCAAAAAACTCATAAGGTCTTGCAACAAAATTAGAACCTAATCTTCATATACAATTTTGTGGTTAAAGTGTACAATTTCCAGGTTTGCAAAGGTGGATCTGCTGAGAATGAGGGCACTTTTGTGTTTTTGAAGATCCAATAAGGTGTTGAAATTTGATGAGTATGCGGAATGTCCCCGTGAGGGGGGGGGTTCGGGGCCTGACGTGGTATTCATCTAGCCATCCAACAAGATATCAGTAACTTTGGAGAACAGTAGAAATTCTTTTTAGCCTTCATTGTGACATATTTTAATGTTAAATTGAGTTTTTCTTGTTTGCAAATATACTGATAATATTTCTTTAACTACCTATGACTTGTGCACAGTACTGTATATAAACATATATTCTGGCACCAAGATACTAGACAAAAGGTGCTGTAATAAATGTATGAGGTGACCATCTTCAGTCAGTCAAAGTGAAGTTTATTTTCATCTCCACCATATACAAGTATAGAGACAGACAAAAAGGCGAAGCTCAGGGACCACAGTCTAAACATAAACTTGTAGAAAGAAAATAATCCAGTGTGCTGAGAGCATGCAGGATAGTGCAATTTAAGAAGAATTATATATTGTGCAATATATGGCAATGTGCAATATATGGTAATATGCAATATTGGGTGAGGTGCAATATTGTTAAAACTATATTAAATATATGTTAAGTGTCTATTGTAATCAGAGATGGTGAATTAGACCTGAGTTCACTAACATGTACATTGTAGTAGCTTGAGTTCACAGTGCATGACACTATGTTAATAGCAGTAACAGCACTAACTGGTCAAAGATTTCTAACAGCCGAAAACAGGAATAAAAGCAGAATCATGGGGATTCTCTTACATGGTGATGTGTTTCTTCACCTGGGCAGTCTGAGGTTCTTCTCTTGGGAGCTGATGAAAAACTCTGACAAAAGAGAGGAAGTGTCAGGTCATCAAGGCAGGAATCACAGGAAGGACCGAACACAGCGCAGAGGCCTGTCCAAGTCCGCGGTCATTGTGGTCTGGTAGCGTCGTGCAGGATGGGCAAAGATGTTGCTGTGTGTAATTTATTTACAAAGGAAATGGAAGTGAGCAGCTGTTTCCCTATCCTGTGGCCTGCATCACTGGTCACCTGTTTGCTTTGTGCAAATAAAATACGGTATACGATGCCTGGCGACCACATAGTCAAAACTGGAACCACTAGGCCGGCCTTTTCTGAGGAGATCTAAACTAAAGCTGAAACTGAAACTAACATATATAAAAACTAAACAGAAATATAACTTAAATAGAAATATATTAAAAACTAACAAAAACAAACAAAACTACAATGAAAACTAAAACTAATCTGGATTTCAAATGAAAATTGAATTGAATATAAGCATAAAAGCTAAATAGAAAAATCAAACATATATAATAATAATAATAAAAAAAAGCTATTCATTACTTAAGCCAGTAAATACACCTTTACTAGGGGGGGGGGGTAAAAAAACATTTTAGGGGGCTAAAGCCCCCGTGAAATAGGCCTAACGACGCCCCTGCTGTTGACCCCCCCACAGCGGGGCTGATCTCCAGCCTTTCAGCTCTCAGTCCACACAAAGAAGCTACTTCAAGTTTCTTTTAGGCACGATGACATCAGCAGCCGTTCAGCATGAGCCAAGCTGCCTACAGCTGTATCACATCCAGGACTGTTTATGAGCAGACTGAGGGCCACTTAACTTCATTAACACTTAAACTATCGTGGCTATTCTGTAAAGACGGTAATGTTTTCGCAATTCATTCACAGCACTAGCACTGAAGTGCATAAAGGCAGAAAAATTACACCCCTCTCCTTGAGTCAGGGGTTGGCAATCTTATCCAGAAAGGCCCGCTGTATATGCGGCTTTTCCCTGCCATTCCCTAATCAGATTACTAATTAGAGGACTGATTGGCTGAAGAGTCCTCACACCTGGGGTTTGAACAGCTTCATTCCAACACGCTGGGCCCTTTGCAGATAAGTTTGCCCACCCCAACCTTAAGTACTAAGGTGAATTTTTCAGCATCTTTTTTTTCCCCAACCTGCTGCTGCCCCCTACAGGCTACTCACTATATCATCCAGATTTCCGCTGAAGTTAGACAGGCTGTGCCTCCAGTTCTTCATGACAGAGACTCCGCCTTCGACGGTAAACCCCATTTTCGGCTGGCCGGATGGTACTGGCAGCTGAGGAGAGCGTAACGGACCAACAACAGGCCAAATTAATCCATAATAGCCAAAAGCAACCAGAACCTAAGCATAATCTAAAATTTGCTGGGAACACACACGTGCCTTGTAACGACAGAGCCATCGCTGTGTTTCATGAAGCTTGCACTTAATATCATAAACGTAATAACGTCTTACAGCAAACATCTACACACATGTGCATACACATACATACAGTCGAGTGGTAAAAATATTTCAAGGGGGTTGGTGGGGGTGCAAGGGGGGAGAGATGAGAAAGTTTTTTGGAAAGGGGGGGTGAGGGATGACTGCACAGTCTGAATTTGGTCCAGTCCAAACAGAGATGGGTACCCTGATGTAGTTGGTAGATTTAGCTTTATGCGAGTAACAGTTACACAGAACACTTCAGGTGGGATGGTCTGGGGATTGTATATTTTCATGGATGATTTATTTTATTTGTTTCTTTGCTTGTTTGTTTGTTATTTTTTTTATTTTATATGCATTTTCTTTCTTTTAATTGTACTATATATTCCTCTGGGATATATGCTACAAGCCTCTAAATCAAGGCTCCCCAGCTGCAGCCCTGATAGGCCAGTCAGCAGCAGAGTTTGCTGATTTCCCTGCTCAAACGCACTGCATAAACCTGGCAGTCAGCTGGTGAGCTGGACAAGGCGGGTTTGAGCAGGATAATCTGCTGACTGTGTTGCAGACTGGCCCTCCAGAACCCGGAACTGGGGAACCCCGCTCTGAAAGTTTGGTTAAAGTCAGTGGGAGGGGCTGCTACTTTATTCACTTCCTTCATTCCCCACCCCAGTATCTTTTTCACTATTCTAGCCTTAAAAAAGGACAGGAACAACAAGGCTGAGAGCCTGAGAGCCAAAATATAAAAATGGGATAGAAACAATTGGCTTCCCAGCTTGACTTCCCGCCATTGTCTGATCAAGTTTTCCAGGCTGGACTTAAGCAAGAGTCTTGATTGACGGCTAAGTGAAAAACCAATAGGGCCAAAGATGTGATTGGTCGAAGTTCAACCAATGACAGGACTGTTTTATTGTTTGAATGAAACGGCCTCACAGCATAGCAGCTCAGTATGGCTGTACAGACCTACTTAACATTACTATTGTGCCCATGATCAAGGCCCTTAACTTTAGGGCACTGAATACTGCAGACCCTGCTTTCCTACACCAAGCTTTCCTCATTCGAATAACACTTCAGATAAAAGTTGAGAGGAATGAAAAGTGATTCTTGATTTTGAATTTAGTATTTTTCACTTCACTATTGCTAGATTTTTTTGGAACTCGGGATGCACTAAGGATGTAGATTAACAACTCAACGCAACTCAACCCCCCTCTCTCACCAAAATCTGCAGTTATATTTACAAACTCTATACATACTTAAGTTCCCATGTTGTACCGATTTTTTTATTTCCTTTTGTGGGATCCTGACTTCTCCTGAACAAACAAACCTGGCAGATACCCACATGACGTTAACCTAATTGCGTCTCCAATACAGAAGAAAAGCATTTTTTCTCAGTTACGTCACAGATATAGACGAATGGAGTTTCACTGAAGACTGTAGAGAAGAGTATCGCCATGAGTGAATGCTGAATGACATTAAGCTGTGCCGAGGTTTAGCTGGAAAATTAATCAAGCGCAGTGTAAGAAAAGCCATCCACGAGTCACGGCCGTGGCATGCGCCCGGTGCAGTGGTACTTCGTACCTGCTCCTGCTTCGCCTCGCCAGTGAGCGCTGGCTTCCCATACGGGTCCGACGTGTGTCGCCAGCCAGACAGCGTGTTAAAATCCACAGCGGCCCGAGGGATGGTGGGTTGGAAGTCCTCGGGAAAGACCAGCGGCCCCCAGCCGTCCTGGCTGTCGTCAGGATAGTCCTCTTCAGGGAGGGGAGGCTGGAGCACGAACATAAGCAGACATGGAAAAGTCACAATACTGTAGCTATAAACTACTGCTATTCTTCATATTCTTCATATTTATGTTATAACCATTATTGCCTAGTGTTTGAATGTTATATATGCCCAGCGGCCTGTACTACGAAGCGGGGTTACTGGCATATCGGGGTAACTTGTCGGATTTAAGGTACCACAGTTTAAATGGACTTCATATTCGTTCACTTACATTTTGCCCAGACTACCTTAAATCTGACAAGTTACCCGGATAAGCCAGTAACCCCGCTTCGTAGTACAGGCCCCTGGGTTGCTTGTTGGATGCTACCACTTTGCTAATAGATGGACAGAAATTTTAGCTGTGTGGGAATGCAGAGTGAAAGCCTATTGGGTAATCTATGCTATATTCCAGCTATCATCCAACATTCAGTGAATTAAGGAGGAACTTACTGGGACATCGTCCTGGACTCTCGGTAGCCCCTGGGGCTCCGCTAACTTCGCGGGCCAGACTGCGCTCCCTGTCGGCGGGTTGTAGGAGTAATGGCGCCCAGCAGGTCCATCTGTCTCCACCTTTGGGCTAGTGGCAGTGCCGGTAGTTGCAGAAGGGGTTGAGGGAGCTTCCTGTACAGGTAGCTGCTCTTTGGGAGAACTGCAAGCACCAGCCGCGGTGGCCTGACCTGTCTCATGATTGTTGTTAGATGAGTTCACCGTCGCTTGTGGAAGATTGTTTTTGGGCTCATTTACATTGGGATAAACAGAGGTGCTGTCATTCTCTGTCTGTAAAAGAAAATACGGGTGATTGCTATCAACAGAGACCCACACTCAATATTTCTCCTGTCACATTAGTTTGCCATTAAAGATCAATGATGTAAACATAATATAGACCTAATCAAGTCTTTAAAATAATCTGTCGGTTATAGCAACCCATTTTTCCCCAGCACTGCAAAGCACGACAAGGCAGGAGTACAGAATAGCACATGAGCAACAAGCTAGCGACAAAGTTCAAGCGATCGGCTCCCTCCAGCATTTTTACAGAATGCGGAAGACAGGTAACAATTAAGCCTGGCGACGGATGACGGGAATAAGGTGAGACGTAAAATCGGGAATGAGGATTTTGGACTGGATAGTCCAAGAAATACAGGATCATCCGGAACGGTGCACAGAACCACAAATGAACCCCAAACAATCTCCAAACGCACTTAATCATGTGTTTATTCATGTGCTGCAAAAGAGCTCGGCTGAATGAAAACAACCACACGAACCTGACCAGCTGGTTGCAATTTAACTTTCTGCTGACCATAAACTCTTTTATTGATCTGTAATATAATTAAAATTTATGGAATGCTTGGAATGTAGCCAGTCTTGATCTGCAATGTCAGATCCCAGCCTGATCTGAGAGTCACGATGGTTAAAGTTCCACACACAAGGTTTGTTATTAAAATATGCGATAGCATCTGATATTTTTAAGTTTCCACCAAGCAGGTCCCATGCAAATCAGAGAAACCCGATGTGGTGTCATGCACGGGGACTTTGTCAATTATGTACTACATATTTTCCGTGAGGAAGTCCACGAGTCTTCTTACTCCTAACAAACTTGTCAAAACAATATCACAATGCCAATCATGAACTGCGTAAATCTATTATCAACTGCAAGCCCATTCATTGCTACAGAACATTTCTGTCGGTAATATTTACACCAGGAAACTGCCACGGCTCGTCGCACTGCTTTTCCGAAATGTTGTCTGGTGAAATGTTGCATTTGAATTCTAGAACTGCTTGATCGATGAGTGAGTTCAACATGAGTAAATTTATAAACAGACTTTCTCTCAGGTAGCAGGAAATAAGCCATCTAGCACAACCTAAGACAACACAGTCCCTGACATTTATCGTCATTACGGAAACCCCTAAAATACTCAATAATCTGATACCAACACATACAGGAAACACATCTAAACTAAAACACAATTAAGTACGTGATCTGTAAATGCAAAAGAGGCTCCAATCTTCAGAAATAATACTTCAAGAATTAATCTATAAATATGACCAACAAGAGGCAAATTTTGTTCTTACTGTCTTACTTTTTACCTGATTTATTGTTATTTAAAGATTTTTTTTTTTTTTTTTTTTTTTTTTTTTTTTTTTTTTTTTTTTTTTTTA
>JAODJU010000045.1:12696936-12714778 GCA_026776725.1 Gnathonemus echidnorhynchus | reverse complement strand
ATAGTAAATGATTATTAGCTTTGCAGGCACAGTAGCAAAGACCAGTGTTGCTGGAAATGTCACTTAGCCAAAGCACTGAAAAAATATCAAGAAATGAACAAATGGTGTGATTTTGAATTTTTTTTATGTTTATTAACCTGATTTGGCAGCATTTTGGTGCAGTGGTTAGCATCGTTGTCTCACACTTCTGAGACCAATGTTCGAGTTTCCATCATGGCTCAGTGTGTGGACTTTGCATGGTCTCCTCGTGTTGTCTTGGGGTTTCCCCCAGGTTCTCGTTTCCCCCGACAACAGGCTGCTACCTCATCCTGGGTTGTTGCCTGTCTTGTGCCTGTAGTCTCCAGGATTGGCCTTGTGACCCCCGAAGAAGACAAGCAGTCACAGAAAATGAATGGATGGATGTGGATGGATGGATGGATGTGGATGGATGGATGGATGGATGGATGGATGGGGCATTTTGTTCTGTAAACTTGAGCTGCCCGACCCATCATTAAGTCAATCATGGTGTCCATCTCGATCTCCAGATTAATGGATAATGCTCATGTTTGGGAAACTCGCCTGAGTCAGCAGAATCACCCCACCTGTTGTGGGAAAGTATACCGAGAGGGAAGCCCCCCCATACCCCTACCCCCACCCCCAGTGTGGTCACCTGTTCTGGACATTATCCTATTGCCACCCCGATACCATGACGGACTAGAATGATTGAGGCTACATCAAGTCTGAGAACAAAGTGACAAACACCAGTAGCTTAAAGAGGGAATATTACAAGACAGAGGGAGCCAGCGGGACAATGATCAGTCCTAATTACTTGGAACGTTATAGATGAGCTGAAAAGCTTCCTGATGACTGCTGCCCTCTGGTGGCTATCCTGAGAATTTCCCTGAAAGGGGACAGTTTGCCAGTTGCCTGTACATAATGTATAATTTTACCATATAATATTCACACCTGTAAAAACCAGCAAGTAAAACAGTATTACTGCTCAAGACTTTCTTTCATTTGTATGTTTCATGCAAGGTTTTGTTTACTTGACAATCATAAATCACACTCCTATTTGAAAACATTGCAGGATGTTTAGCGATGTCAAAATTTTTTTTACCAACACATAATATTAACTTGTTAAAATTCTGTGAGAAATATGAATAAATTGCAACATTTTTGCTTGATATCCACAGTTTTGGTCCCCAAATAAACACGAGTGGTAATGCTAGTTTTTAGATTTAATTGATATGTGAAAACCGGTAAGTTTATTTTGAATAAAATGCTTTGTTTACATTTGGTTATTCAGTTTAAAATAAACAATGTACAACCACCCCCCACCCCCCCAAAAGCATTCCTTCTTCAGCGTTTTTTTTAATTAAACTATGCGGATTAGATTTTGCTTCAAATAAATCCAACAGGAGTTCAGTCAGGAAAGTCAAGATCTCACAAAATTAAGTCGATCATTTAACATGCTTTATTTCAGCATTCAAATAATTAAAAACATCTCAAATTATTATACATATACAAAATAGGTACAGATGATCCTTTACCCCACCCACCCCCTTAGAAAGTGTGTCTGTTTCTCTCATTTTAAAATTCAAAATTTTCTTGCTTTTTAAACTCTTTGCAGAAAGGCTAGACGAGAAGGGTGAAGACGGCTTCTCGCTAAAAGCAAAAGGGGCAACAGAGGGGCCTGAATTTTTTTAAAAAACAAATCCACCTGCTTAATCTACACCAGACAAGAATGTATGCTTCGTGTTTACAAAAAAAGAAATTAAGCTGTAGACCTGCAACCGACACTTCACAAGGAAAACAAACATCTGTTTTGCTTTGGACAGTAAGCCATTTTGTTTAGCACCAAAGGTCCTGTAAGTATCTGTGACAATATCTTATTAAAAGGTAGTAGGCTATTATACACCACTGACAGGACCCCATGAAGAAATTGCACATAGCCTAGCATGGAGTAACACTGGGTTATGTGAATTTCTTATCTGAGGTAGCCATAAGATTATAAAATGAAAACAAACCTCTGTCTCTGTTATTCACTGTATTTAAAATATATATTTGGTCACTCTTATTGTGGTTAAAACAACAAGACACTTCACTGTCATTTTTCAAATTTATTTAATACCTGTAAACGGTACAAAGCATTTGGTTTTTTTTTTGTCCTTCCACACTGGTAAGAAAAACTGCAAAAATCACCTGTTTTTTTCTCTCCAGGGGAATTTTACACTTTACACGTATATATTATTTTCTTGTTCCGGGTGACACGAATGAGTCTTTGGTATCTTTGATGTAAGATGTTGGTAAAAAAGTAGTGGTCCCATTTCCCCCAAAACTGACAACACACAAACACCGTCTTCATAAGTGCAGTTTTAAGCAAGTGGACCATTTGTGGCCAAATGGAGTTTTACGTTTTCTTAATGCATAGGAAAGTTTTTAGACAGACAACTGCTAGGAAAAAAAACAACAATTTCAAGTCCACATTTGTTTTTTTACAAGAAGCAAACTGGGCCAATTTCAATGCCAAATTCCTGATTGGGTGCACCAACGTCCATAGGAGCGATGTCAATAACAGGCAGGCGTGATGTTTTCGTTGTCTTGTAGTCAATGATTGTCTTGCCCCATGTGCCAGTGTGTGACTTCAGGAAGAGAGAGAAAAATTAACATTAGCTTAAGTACCATTGGCAATAGCCACTACTTTAGTACCCATTTTGGATTTAACTTAAGCCACCCAGGATCACAGTCAGCTGAATGTTTTCGAATGTTTGCTGTGAGCCGTGTGATTCTCCAATATTTTGCTGGTTAGATCCAGCAGTTCAGTTTTTAACCAATTAAAAAGCAACCTGTAAGAAAATGGCTAACTTCGGGAATTAAGAAACCATAAATATTCACGTTAGGTACAAAGATTAACACTTTTATACTTTTAGGCATCTTGCTTGAAATGTTGTTAGCTATATAAAACATTTATGCAGCAGTGTTACCACCCTGGATAATGGATAAATACATATTTGTTCAGGTTGTTAGGTGGCTGTAGATGCCATATTATATATGCCTGTGTGATTGATTGTAAATCAGGATGTTAATGGTATAGAACTCGTGATTTCATGACTCCTCAAAATATATTGATGTATCATTATTGTTCTGCTAGTGGTCTGAAATCATTTTCTGTCACAAAGCTTTTCTTTTCCTTTGTTTTTTTGCTAAAACACTGGACTTTCCTACTTTGTTTCTTAATTCCCACTTCCTTAGAGGAAACAATGCACCTTCTTCTTGAAGAGATTCGCTACCAGCTATTGTTGTGACGATCCAATTTAGCATTTTGTACATAGATCCACCACAGTTTACTATTACTAGACAGTAGACACGCAAAACTGTCGGGGAAGGGAAGTCTATGATTAATCATAGAAAAACACCACGAAGCCTTTAAGCTTTGAGTACAGGAGTAAGGAGGTGAGGACTCACCGTGCAGCCATCCTCAGCGACGCTGTATGTGAAGCGGCTGTTGCCCTCGGCTCTGATCTCGATCTCGTTAGATCCTTGCAGGAGCAGGGCCTTCTTCAGGTTGCCGGCCTGCTGGTCCATGTAGGCGATGCTGTTCTTGCAGTGGTATGTGATGTTCTGGGAGGCTTCAGTGGACATCAGGCGCAGGAAGGTCAGCTGAATGTTGACATCCTCGACCTTGGAGTCTTGGCCACCATACTCGAACTGTCAGGGGAGAGGGAGCAAGAAAAGCATGTTACAACATCACAGTTCAATAAAATATTTAATTGTTTGTCATTAAGGTAGATATTACAGAAATCTTCATTCACCTGGAAGCCATCAGTCATTGCCTCTCCGAACCAGACGTGCTTCTTCTCCTTGGCGTTCTTGCTTGTGTACCAGTTCTTCTTGGGTACCTCAGCCTCAGTTGGGTAGACACAGGTCTCGCCTGTCTCCATGTTGCAGTAGACTTTAATGGCATCTTGAGGACAGCCCTGGTCAGGGTCAATCCAGTATTCACCTAGGGAAGGAAGCAGCTAATTGTTAGTGCAAATCAAGGGGAACACATTCTAGAGCACAGACATTTACAGAAACAGTGTGACTTTGATGACATGTTACTTTACTCTGTTAAGTAAGCTTGTGGGAGTATTACTTACACAAAAATGTTATGAGGGTAGAAGGAACAATGATTGGTCCGGAGAGATAGCCTATCAGATTGTAGAGGAGGTGGGTCCAAGCAACAAGAGGAGGAAGGACCAAGACATCAGATTGGTTTGTCCCACCTCCTCTAGTTGCTTGGATCCACCTCGGCTACAATTTGATTGGTGATCTGATCTCCCTGAAACAATCATTTATCCCTCTGCTCTCGGAACATTTTTTGTGCAAGTAAAACTCCCATGAGCGTTGAGTAAGAGTAGACCATTGCGAGTTGGCTACATACCGCTCTTCCAGTCTGGATGGCACATCTTCAGGTCACGGCAGGTGCGAGCAGGGTTCTTCTTGGTGCCATCAGGGCTGCGGATGTTTTCAATCTGCTGGCTCAAGGACTTGAGGGTGGTATCCACTTCCAGGTCGCGGTCACGCATCACATTGGCATCATCAGCACGGTACAGACGGAAGGGATCTGGTGCCTTCTCCTGGGCTGGCTGGATAAAGCCCATGTCGAATCCGCCACCAGGTGCTCCAGGAGGTCCGGGAGGTCCGGGAGGTCCAGCAGGACCCTGAAGTGGTGGGAGGAAGACAAGTTGAAGAGTAAAACCATAGCAAAAGTCCTAATTCAATACCGGGTCAAGGTAGGTAACTTACAGCAGGTCCAATTTCACCAGTACGACCGCGGGGTCCAGGAGGTCCCATAGGTCCGGGCAGACCGTTCATGCCGTCTTTGCCAGGAGAGCCAGCAGTGCCAGCAGGTCCCTAGGAGGGGAATACAGGTTTGTACCTCTCAGAAATCAAATTCTCCAGATAACAGATAATCACTGGAGTGGCAGACATGGTGTTGATGCATTTTTAATGTTAGAAAAAAATTCAGATGGATTATCAGTTAATTTTAATAATGTAGCTATCAGGCATGTCTATCTGACTTTCACATCTGAAGTTATCAAGCTTCAAATACAACCATACTTGGCCCAAGTCAACGTAAACAAAAAGAGGTTAAATAGATAGATACGTACTCTGGTTCCGGCGGGACCAGAAGCTCCAGCAGGTCCTTGGTCACCAGGGGGTCCCTATTGTGAGAAATGTCACAGTATCTCATCATACTACAGCCAGAACTAAAGCAGTACAATACACTCCATAATTACCCTGCATGCTCAGTACAGTCCTACACAACATGTAAGTAGGAAATTCGTGTTCATTTACTATTGATAAAAATTTAAATTCATCTGACTTATCAAAAATGTTAGATGATATAGACTGGCATAAAATGCTAATAAATTTGGGAGGAGGAAATTTCATTTGTCTAATCTCTGAAACATTCAGACACTTCTATTGTTCTGGTCACCGCACCTGTTATAACACGAAATTGCCTTCCATTTATATGTTGCCATATTGTGCAAAAATGACAAAAAACGTTAATGCTGGGAAAGACCACACTATATGTTACGTCATAAGTCATAACAATAACAAACATCGTTATAAACAAATACACAACACTATACAATGTATAATGTGAGTAACATTTACTCACAGAAGGTCCAGGGGGTCCCTGCAGACCAGAGAAGCCTCTGTGGCCCTTCATGCCTCTCTCACCAGCTTCTCCAGTCTCACCCTTGTCACCACGGGCACCAGAAGGGCCCTGGAGTATGGCAGTGAAAATTGTTCATTGTGGGCTACCAAACCTACCATACATGTAGTATATATGTGCATTGCACGTATTTTAAGAGAATACCAAAATGCACTTACAGCAGGGCCACGAGGTCCTGGAGGGCCAAGGGCGCCAGAAACACCAGCGGGTCCCTAAGGCAAGAACAGGAATAGGGAGTGGTCAATGTTGTGTTGTTTCATTTTCTGATTAACCAAATGCATCAATGTAACATTCATAGACAATTTGTTAGTTTTTGTGAATGTGACATTAATTGGCAATTTGTTTTCAACAATGTAACACTCAGAGTTAATTTGTTTGTTTTCATAAATGCAACATTAATACACAATGTTAATTTTCACCAATGTAACATGGGTCTTAGATACTCTGTGCACATTTTTGTATTTTGTATTCTGCGTGCAATCTATAACCAATATTCATCAAAACAATCCCATTATCATAAAATGGACACGCTGTAGTAATGAATCCATTAATCCGGAATCACATGACAGATTACAACACTTACAGTCTCTCCGCGATCACCGGTCTTTCCAGCAGGGCCAACAGGACCAGGGGCACCAGGAGGACCAGGGGGACCATTTGGACCAGCAGCACCTGTCTCACCACGGTCTCCCTGTGACGTGGAAAAGCAAAATAAAAGTAGGCATCTGCTGAAAAAGGGTGAATGTTACTTTATTGCACCAATAGCAACCTGTGAAAAAGTCTGTAAGTACCTGCAACAGGAAGTAGGACTGACTTGGATAAAGAGGAAAATGTTACCTTGGCACCGGCGGCACCATCACGACCTGCAGGACCCTCGTTACCAGGAGTGCCCTACAAGCACAGGAGACAGGAGACAGGAGACAGGAGACGTCAGTCAGGTTTGGAAAAGGTCAGCTATGACACTTTCACTCAGTTGTCCTTAAAGAACATGAATGCGAGCCAATGTTACAGAATCACTTAGTAAACTGAAGTCTGACACCAGACAGCAATATCATACATTTAGGGTAAATTAGTGTTGCACTTTCAGGTCACTGAATAGTGGTCTTTTTGGGTTCTTGCTTTGATAAATGTCGTAGTTCCTGCTCCGATACTGATGACGCTGGAAGCTCAGCCACACTGCACCCATGGCTAGTTGACTCCTTGATGCCACTTATGTTTGTAATGTGATATTTGCCTGACTTGTAGGTCGCGTTTCACAAAAGTATCTGCTAAATAAAGTAAATATAAATTTAAGTCTGTTTTGATAAGCAGCAGCTTAAACGGAGCAGTAGCACACAGTCCTCTATCGCAGTGTCTCCCAGTCCGGTCCTCGAGGATTCACAGTCAGTCCATGTTTTTGCTCCCTCCCAGCTCCCTTGCCACACAGACCACAAGGAGCAGATTTGGAAACACTGCTATACAGGTATTCATGTATTTCTGGCTGACTTGAAAGCACAGTTCACTTGTCATTCTTTGAAAGGCTTAGTTTCTATAATACAAGTTTCAGAGAGACTTCAATCAATCACACTACACTTTAGCACTCGAACAAATGTGGTTTAGGCTTCTGCTGCTACTGAGAAATATGGCCTTTACCACTCACCAGATATCTACACGTTTACTTACCTCACGACCAGGTTCCCCAGGAGCACCAGCCTGCCCAGGTGGGCCCATGGGTCCAGGAGGTCCGCGTTCACCACTCGGTCCATTGGCTCCCTGCTTTCCAGGCTCTCCCTAACGTTGGGGTCAGGACACCACAGATTAGTCTCAAGCCTGGACAGAAATTCGTTCTGTTTAATCATAACATTTAGTGGGCAAAATATGATAAAACACGGGGGAAAAATGGTCAAATCATGGAAATCCTCTAATCATTTTAATTATATTCCGACCCTATGTGGCTTTGTTCTTTGCAGAGTTTGCACAGAATAAATCAGATTAGAAAACAGGGAGGAAATAGAGAGGATCTCCACTCCCAGATTTTTACAGAAGACCTAACAACAAAGCTCTGATAAACCAGAAGAGACCTGAGGAATCTCCTACTGTTTCAACCCTGTACGGCATGCAGGCGAGTACTGAAAACAAACTAATGGATTATTCTCAAAGAATATTTATCTGACGGACAACTTATTTAGTGGCATTTAGCCATCGCTCAACTGCATCAAACAAACATAATCATCATAATTATAACCTTACAACATTAACACCTTCCCCATATACCTTAGGAGTGAAGGTATAATTTCTTTGGCTTTGCACGAATGTTCAACAATTTTCCGGTTCACAAAAAGCTAGATCTATTGATCTTTGGCAGTCATCGTTACACACGACATTCTGTGACCCTACATTGCGATAAGTAGTGCAGCAACTCTAATTTGAGTTTACCAAACGCAGTGTGGGATCCAGAATTTACCACCCAATCAACAACTGCCTAATGAGGCAGAATTTTAAAACTGGATGCGTCAAAAAAAAACTCTTTGGCTCTGTAAGCTCTCAAGCTAGAATGTGGCTACCTATATTTGCAAACTTCGCAAACTTAAAGACCTTCTATAAATAAGATGTCATTAAAATAAACTCTGATTTAAAATGTATCTTCCTAAAATGTAACCTAAAACCTTTCCAGATAACCTCCGCAAACTGTGCACAGCGTCCCTCAGAAATATCGCTTTTAATGCCACCCTTACAATTTGGGTAAAGGGTGTAACAAACACTTGTTTGCTAGATATTTTCTTAAGTTATTTGTAATTCTACTCCTCTCCTCCAGTATGCATGTAACATACATAGATTAACACAGATTAACATAGATTAGCAGTGTTGCAAGGGATCTAAAAATGAAGTAGCCTACAAAAAAAGTGACCAATTTATTTATTTATTCATCTTCTATACCCACTTGTGCTATACAGGGTTGTGGGGGTCCGGAACCTATCCTGGAAACTATGGGCACAAGGTAGGGAATAACCCAGGACTAGGCGCCAACCAATCGCCGTGCAGGGATCTATTCTACAAATTTAAATATTCGTAGAATAATTAGCTACTTTTAGTAGCTAAAGGTACTCTTAGCTACCTTCAGTAGTTGTAATTGCTGATTTTGGGCGATTACTCACAGATGGGCCAGAGAGACCAGGGAATCCGCGCTCGCCTCTCTGTCCAGGGAGACCTACGATACCGCGCTGTCCAGCGATACCCTGAGGTCCGGGGATACCGGAGGAGCCCTGCAGCGGACACAAGACCCAGGTGAGATGGCACCACTGTACCCGTCTCCGTGTATCAAATGCAGCACCTTTATTATGCCTGATAATTTACAGAATAACTGCATTTCATACAAATGAAGGTGGTTTAGACAATCGTGGGCAAAAACGGCAGAACTGAGCGGGACTCACAGGGGGGCCGTCACCACCGGGGGCACCCTTCTCGCCGGGAGTCCCGGGGGGGCCGGCAGCACCGAGTTCACCAGTGCGACCAGCAGGACCAGTTTCACCGCGGACACCCTTCTGTCCCTCCTTTCCAGGAGGTCCAGAAGGTCCAGGAGGGCCAGAGTTACCCTGAGTCACACAGCAGAAAGGGGAATAAATGCTGAGGAAGGGCATGAGGCTGGCAGTCAGGTACTTCTGTTATTTATAAGTTACATGCTCTTTTTTTGGATGTAACCACGGTAACACAAAGCCGGTTAAATTCTTCGGCAGATTCTTTGGGGAGCTTGTGGAATGAAGCCAATTAGGTATTATGGATGAATGAGTCCTGTTAACGAGGATAACCGGTTATAGAGGCACAATAGGCATTTATGCAAATCTAACAAAAAGCTTTACTTTTAATATGCCACTATTAAACTAGTGACCAGTCAACCAACCCAAGAAGCCAAATCACAGGTGCTTAATTTAAAATTCACTGGCGCGTCCAATCAGATTTGTGCAATAGGCATCGATTGGCGTAAACTGCAGAGCGCACTAAGCACTTGATCATGGCGTTAATTTAAACCCTATACTTGATATAGGGTCACGACTGAGCTTAGTTACGAACGGAGGAGTAGAGCTGGGGTATAACTAGCAGGGAAGAAGAAAACCTCACTTACAGAAGGACCGGGGGGTCCAACTCGGCCAGCAGCACCAGGGAACCCAGCAGCACCCTACAGAGTCAGGGAGAAGAATCTGCATCACGCCATTCACACTGATTGGTACAACTGATGATTAAGTGCATAATACTAACTGCACTCACAGTTACTCTACATTGTGTCTGATATACTTACAGGAGGTCCGGCAGCTCCACGGCTACCTTTAGGTCCAGTAGAACCAACAGCACCCTGTTGGAATCAATCATTTGCAGTATAGATCATAATTCTCTTTCCCTTCATATAATTCTATTAAGGGGTGTAAAAATTGGACAATATTAATACCAGAGGTGGATAGTCTAGGTCCTGAGAGTAAAAGTCCAGACCAAGATTTTGTTTCAACCAACCAGTTGAATATAAAAAGTCAACTCAACTGGTTGGCTGAAACAAAACCTTGGTCTGGATTTGTACTTTCTGAACCTGGACTTTCCACCTCTGATTATTACGTACGGTAACAGTACCTGGGGGCCAGGGGCACCAGTAGGTCCAGGAGGTCCAGGTGTACCAGCATCACCTTTAGCACCATTGTCACCGGACTCTCCCTTAGCGCCCGGGGCACCGTCAGCACCCTGCGGGGGACAGAGAAGTCCGAAAGAGTCACGTCATAAGAAACTGCTTACAAACATCTTATTAATCATTCTTTGTAGTCAAACACAAACAAGAGCACTTGCCCTGCAAAGTAGCTACAATATTTTTACGTTTTTCTTTTTCTTGTTTTTGTTTCAGCCCTGAATTATGCAAAGATTTTGGTTAAATAACTACAATTAAATATTGACAAGCAGGTGTTTATGAAAGTAGATCATTATACATGCTTTTTGTGAGGGCAAAACAGTTGTGAAAATTGACATATGAAAATGCATAATTAATAAATATAATTATAAGCAGCCCTGTGGCCCGGTGGATAAGCCGCTGTGTGTCTCCATTGAACCCCCCCGTATGTGTTCGGAGTTTGCATGTTCTCCTTATGTTGCTTGTTTTTCCTCCCACAGGCCAGAAGACATCCAATTAGGGGATCTTGTGTCTCTAAGTTGCCCATTGAGTGTGATTATGTATGCCCCGCAACTGAATGGAATTTTGTTTCAGGAATTCCTATGCTGACCAGTAAAGGCTCCAGGTCCCCTTATGACCCAGTACTGGTTAAGCATCTGGATGATGGATGCATGGAATTTTACAAATTGTACGTTTATGATAGCATGTGTTGTCTGATCAAAGACAGTGAGCTCTAGGTTTTAAATTTATGTAAGTTTAACATGCTGCATGTTTGCTTTACTGCAGCATGTGCGGCTTGGTTGTAAATCTGTTTTAAAGCATCTAATGGAGTCATTCCATTAATCATTTCGTCCATCCATTCATCTTTAAACCCGTTATCACTACAGGGTGGTGGGGGCTAATGTGTCATTAGTTATCCAGCAAGCAGTGAAGCATTTCAGTAACCTGTCTCCAGAAACGTATCTAAAACATGTGGGGTGGCCTAAGATGATTCTTTTTTTACTCACAGGAGGTCCAGCGAATCCAGCAGGTCCAACAGCACCAGTCTCACCACGCTCACCCTGGTCAGAGAAGGAAGTGGCGTCGGTCAGTTGGGTCACGAATCCAACGTCACAAACTGGGTCTCAGACGTAAGCATGCAAACACACGAGGCTTGTGATGACGGAGGAGCTGGGTACTCACAGGAGCACCGCGGGCGCCAGTAGGACCAAGAGGACCAGCAGGACCAGTCTCACCCTGGGCACAAAGGGAGAGGAAGAACCAGCTTAGTTCAAGTTTTATAAAACTAATCCAATGACTAATTCGTTATACAAGACTACTCACAATCAACCTATTGCAATAAGGTTATTAAGACTAGACAGAAACTAATAACCTTCATAAAGATGTTCTTGCTTGTATAGATTTAATTAATTGTGTGTCCGTCTCTACATTAAATATGCATACCTAGAATTCAGCAGATATTTTGGGACTTTAGAGTATTTTTGGGTAGATCAAGGAAATATGCTTTTTAATTCTTGCAATTACTTTGTCACCAGGAGCACCAGCAGGGCCAGGAGGACCGATGGGGCCGGTCATTCCGCGAATGCCATCCTTACCAGGCGCACCATCTGTGCCCTTGGCACCGTGATCACCCTAACAGGAAAGACAAAATAATGACATTGAAATGGCCTGAGCGCGAAGGAAAGAGTGTCAGAATGGCAGCCTGTTAGTCGTGTTTGTTGTGAAGGTCCGCTCTGAGAATGCTCCTTACTCTGTCACCCTTAAGGCCTGGCAGACCGGCGGCACCACGCTCTCCAGGCATGCCCTGGAGACCAGGAGGACCTTGGGCTCCTGGAGCTCCTGGAGCACCAGTTTCACCCTACAGAGGGGGGAGAAATGGCACAAGATGAGGACAGGAGCAAGAGTTTACAACACCAATACGCATGCTTGACAATATGTGGTACGAGAGAAATAAATGAGAATGACATATCCCTTTTCTCTATACAATGTAACTGCAAAGATTGAGAAGACATTCCAAAATTATGCTACAAAAGGTAGTGAAGTCTTAGGCCCCTCGATGCTTGCATGGCTGCATTTCTCTCCTGGCAGCCGAAGAAGCCGCGGGGAAACATCATGAACTCAAAGTTGCCCAAACAGTGCAGCGTATCTGAAGATGCTCACGTCTGGATTGATTTGTTCCATTTCTTACCTTGGCACCATCGTTACCAGGGGAGCCAGGAGATCCACGGGCACCTAAGGGACCAGAGGCGCCAGGGGCCCCGCGCTCACCAGGGAAACCTCTGTCACCCTTAGATGATCAAGAGAAGTGAAAGGTCAGCGATCACAGGAGGAAGTCCCAGTATGGAGGGTGGCTGCAAGACAATGAAAAACAGCCTCCTACCCTAGATCCTGCAACTCCTGGGGCACCAGCATCACCAGGAGCCCCCTGTAAGATGGACAGAACTGTTATCAATCGAGATGATAACCTGAGGTTAACATGAGCTCTGGCTGACCTGCAGCTGCTGTGGTCGTTAATGAACTTCAGAGCTTCATTGGCATTTATCTGTATCTACAAAGTATTGCATAATGGACTGCAGAATAGTCAGGGACTAATCCAATTATACTCATAAATGTGATGGATATAAAGTTACAATGGGCACATATTTGGGTTCTATTAGCAAAACTATAATAATGGAAACCAAACAAGAATATTGTTTTCCTTTGCAATTTATACTGACAAAGGCTTTGTTCTCCAAGATCAGTAAGGCCATAACCAAAAGGCTGAATCTTATTACTCAATATTTAAAATATGCTAAGGGAGTTCAAATATGACCCATCCAAGATCAGGGTTGGGAGTAACCAAAGAGTAATTTGGTTATTCCCTGAATGATGATGTTAAATCTTTTTTCACCCTTTGCTTTGTAATTATTATTCTATTCAATTCAATTCAATCCAGTTATTCATTATTCAAGGTCCATTGTAAGAATATAACAGAGATAGGATGTTCAGTGGTGAGATGACCCTCATGCAAAGCAGTGTATCACTAGCCTTACCTGTTCACCAGGCTTGCCGGACTCACCAGAGGCACCTTGAGGTCCAGGAAGACCCTATGATAAAGGCACGAAAAAGACTGATTAGCACCTGTAACCAAAATGGAGGGAGAACACTGAGATGTATATGCAAAAAAAATGCCTGTACATTGTTAACTAGAGAATATAAGCTGTCGTATTAAATAAATCATATAATGTGGTGGGAATAGCTTACCTGGAATCCTGGGGGCCCACTTGGGCCCTGCTCACCACGCTCACCAGAAGGTCCCTAAAATATGGATGAGGGGCAACAATGACAGATGTTTTTAATGGCCTTATATAGCAGAGTCAGATGTTCTACTACGATTACATAATCTTGTCAAATGAAACAAATGCATTTAGCGCAGATTACCATAAATACCAAAGCCACAATGCTAAATGATTCTAGCCTGAGAATAGAGGCTTTATTTTTTTTACAGTTTTGTTCACTTTTTTGAGCCTGTTATGTTGAGGACATCACTGAAGAACCTTCTAAAAACTAGAACTTACAACAGGGCCAGGAGCTCCAGGAGCGCCGACATCACCATCTTTGCCAGGTGCACCCTGTGTTGAGACAGAATTGATGCATAAACAAAATATACTGAGATATTAATATAGGCAGTTTTTAATGTTTTCTTTTCATGCCTGTGCTTAAAATATGTATATGAGATACGACAAATATTTTATTAATTATGAAAACATGAGATATTACGAATATTTCATGAGGGCAATGAGGGTAATCAAGAAATATCGAAGCTATATTCTGTAACAGTAAAAGAAGTAGATCTCTGTGTGAGAATGTGCAATTCTGAACAAAACTAATCAGAAACTGAAATATTTCAAATAAGCAAATACAGTCGTCACGGGCTTCATAGTCATCCCACGACCCCCTGCAGATGCCAAAATCCACGAGTACTTTAGTCTCTTATAAAATCGCGTCATATTTGCATATAACCTACACACATCCTCCTGCATATTTAAATCATCCCTAGATTACTTATAATACCTAATTCAGTGTAAATGCTACGTAAATAGTTGTTATACTGCATCATTTAGAAAATTGACATTAAAAGGTCTGTATGTGTACATATCACTTCATTCGTTTGGATTTCGCATAGGTGTCAGCGTGCAGCAAATTCATGTCCTTCTCTTTTTGGAACTTTCTGGATTTTTTCTCTCGAATATTTTGAGCCTGAGGTTAGTTAAATCTGCAGAATGCAGAATTCGTGGATATGGAGAGCTGACCCAACCTTGGCTCGGTTTGTATGCTTTCTTTTCTCCTCAATAAAATATCTTGTATATTCAGATCTTAATTCTGCGTTTTCAGCATAGGCAGGTGATGCCACCTGTGTGATATAAACCCCATATGGTTTTTTAACTATAACCAGACACCAATACTTACGGTAGCGCCGATGGGTCCCATCACACCTTTCTCTCCAGGTTTGCCAGGCTCACCCTGCATAGGAGAAGAAGCTACATCTCAGCCAAACAGATTACAATGCTGCCCCCTTGTGGCAACCACATGCAGTGACTCCCAGTCAGTTTACAGAGCAGTCAGTCAGTAGTGACATCAGAATGGCCTCGTAAGTCTAATACACTCACGCATGATTCGCTTCATCCCAAATAGCGTAACTGTATTTCATTCCAACTAAATGGTTCATACACATCATTTTTACTTGATACGATTTCTTCGCTACTTACAGCAGCACCCTTTGGTCCAGGGAAACCCATGACTCCAGGCTGGCCTCTAGCTCCAACAGGGCCTGGAGGACCAGGGCGACCATCTTGCCCAGCAGGACCCTTAAGGTGGAAATAGCAAATTTCCCTGATACCTTAATACACTTGATTCATAGCTACATCTTCTATAAGGAGGCTCAACCATTTCAGTATCCATTGGTTATTCATTTTGTGACTTTCATGTCTTAAATAGCATGCATGTAACAGGAAAACTGCTCTAACTATAGCTACAGTAGCTGCTCTTCAACATTCAATCAGGACTCCAGAACTAGGAGGTGAGTGAGATGTCTGGTACTTACAGGAGCACCAGACTTGCCATCAGGACCAGGGCTGCCCGGGCTGCCAGTCATACCCTAGAGTAAGGAGAGGCGGGAGAGGGAGGTCGACATTAGCTACGACGATCTACGGTCAAAGTGACAAAAGTGAAGCTAAAAGGAACGTACAACAAAGGCCGTGTCTGCAGGTCGTAGAACTCATGAAATTGCTGCTGACTGTAGCTAAAATGTTCAATTTAGATCAATTCATTTGGACAGCAAAAATATTTTACAGCATATTTGCACTTTCTGGTTTTAATCAAATGGATACGGTAGTGTAAATCATAAAGAACGTCTGGCACGATATAACTTGTTGATTTCCCTTGTGTGTTGAGTTACAGCTCGATGCACAGTTTGCTTCGCAAAGAAAGGTCAGCGATAAATCACTGGCTTATAAATAACAGCCAGCGGAGTGTAAAATCTGAGAGAAATACATTCCTCACCTTGGATCCTGGCATTCCCGGCTCACCATTTCGGCCCGGTTCACCTGAGGCACCCTTGGGGCCCACAAGTCCAGCAGGTCCTCGCTCACCAGGGGCCCCCTATACGGCAGGTAGAGATGGAACCAGCGATGAGGAGAGTCTGTGTACAGGCCTTGCAGGTTATGCAAATCAGTACCCTGGCTAGGACCCAAAGCCATAAATTAAACGTAAGTACTTGTACATATTGCAATCATCCATCCATCCATTTTCCAAACCACTTATCCTACTGGGTCGCGGGGGGTCCGGAGCCTATCCCGGAAGCTACAGGCATGAGGGGGGGAACAACCCAGGATGGGGGGCCAGCCCATCGCAATCAAAATAAATTAATTAAATGGACATCATTCTGCATCCTAGTTGAAGTACCTTGGTTCAAATTAACGACTGACTTTGCTGGAAAAAATAACTAAAACAAATTCGCTGGCTTACTCCTAACCATTCTTCAAATGGCTAATAGGGGGCGCCACCCTACCACACAGGATAATCTACTTAGACCATCTGTTCTCTGAGCCGTTTTCAGAACCTTCACGGAAGCAATTAACAAACCTTAGGTCCAGCAGATCCATCAGCACCAGGGAAGCCACGGCCACCAGGAGCACCCTGATGATGAAGACACATTTCCTTCGTCACACATTTGTACTGCAATAACCTCTTTTGGAAACCATTCACTAAATCCGCTCATTTTGAATACTTGTGGAAATAATATCAATCAGCCACTTTATGGCAGGTCGCTAGTGAAACTGTGCTAATCTTACGCTGCGTTGTGACTTAAATAAATAGTACAAATACAAATGATTGCAGTGTTGCATTACAAATATGCTATGAAAAGCTATTTTGAAACTGGCATGTCTGGTTTTAAACGGTAAACCATAAGCATGCAAGAGTGATAATAATTACAGAGAATGAGCGTGGGAGAAAAGAAAAAAGGAATGAAGGAGAGACATACACGCTCGCCAGTGGGTCCACGAACTCCAACGGCACCAGGCTCACCACGGGGGCCTCGCTTTCCCTCCTCTCCAGAAGGGCCAGGGGGGCCCTGGACTCCAGGGGGACCCTGGAGAAGGACACAACGAATGATCACTATTGGCTCTGAACGCCATCATCAATGCGATCATCACATTAACCAAGACACAAGCATCACAAACATGGTTAAATTAAACTTTTGTACAGGGAATGAACGATAACAATGAAACTCATCAACATGTTCTTCATATATGTCCTCTGAAACATTCTAGGACATTTTTATGTTTACAGTTTTTAATAATGAGACGTTGTCAAATGCCCTGAATATTGAAATGATTGAAATGGTTCTGAGATGCTCTGACAGATGCTTAGTGTATTTTCACCCTAACGTAGGTGTAAATGCACGACGCCTACTTACACTCTCTCCTTTAGCACCAGTCTCTCCCTTGACACCTGGAGCACCAGCCTCACCCTGCAATGGAAAGGTCAAGGAGCATTAAAGACAGAATATTAACAAGAATTTGGAACGCTTTCAACGAGTAAACCTGGATCATTTCTTTTTTTTAAATTACCAAGACAAAATTTTGAAGAAACTAGGTGAACTGTCAGCTACGTACAGTGTTACCCTTAGGACCAGGAATGCCTGCAGCACCCTGGGGTCCAGAAGGACCACGGGGTCCAGGGAAGCCAGGAGCACCAGCAATACCAGCAGGGCCCTACAGAAACCAGAACAAGTTAATTTAATGCATTTCTTCCCAAATAAGAAAAAGCCACAAATAACAAACAATCACTACCAGAGGAGTGTCACTCTTACAGGAGCGCCCTTAACAATCACTACCAGAGGAGTGTCACACTTACAGGAGCGCCCTTAACAATCACTACCAGAGGAGTGTCACACTTACAGGAGCGCCCTTAACAATCACTACCAGAGGAGTGTCACACTTACAGGAGCGCCCTTAACAATCACTACCAGA
>JAODJU010000045.1:12683963-12696836 GCA_026776725.1 Gnathonemus echidnorhynchus | reverse complement strand
GTCACTACCAGAGGAGTGTCACACTTACAGGAGCGCCCTTAACAGTCACTACCAGAGGAGTGTCACACTTACAGGAGGGCCCTTAACAGTCACTACCAGAGGAGTGTCACACTTACAGGAGCGCCCTTAACAATCACTACCAGAGGAGTGTCACACTTACAGGAGCACCCTTGGCACCAGGAGCACCATCAGCACCAGAGTTTCCCTGTTGATGACAAGCAAAGCAGATTTAGGTCTAAGTCGCACTGGATACAGAACAACGACTTGCAATATTTGCAAAGACTGTACTCACTGAAGGCCCAGCAGCTCCAGCGGGTCCAGGATTGCCGTTCTCACCGCGAGCTCCTTGGGGTCCATCTGCACCACGGGCTCCCTGAGGTCCCAACTCACCCTATAGGCACAAGCATAAGCAAAGTGAAAATGAAACAAATGAAGACCACTGTGTTTTAAGGCTCTGTGTTATGCAGTCATGTGGTTCTGTGGTGTAATGGTTAACACTCTAGACCAGCAATGGGCAATCCAATCCAGAAAGGGCCATTGCATGTACGAGTTTTCGCTGCAAATCCCCAATTAAATTATTAATTACAGGACTGATTGGTTGAAGAGTCTTCACATGTGGGTTTGAACTGCTGGTTATCTCAAAAACCTACACACACACAGGCCCTTTGGGGATAAGATTGCCCACCACTGCCCAAGACAATCTAAGTTCAAGTCCCAGTAGAACCTGACATTTCAAAGGATTTCCCCCCCTGGGGTCAATAAATTTTATGTCAATCTATAGTAAATTGAAAAGTAACTGAGTAATTGTTGCCAGATGACCTAAACTGGAAATGCTTTCCAAGAATCCATCTGCCATCTCCAGTGTGATGTACTTGCGATGAAAGACCACTCACCTTAACTCCAGGACCACCGGGGAATCCAGGCGGACCAGCAGGCCCAGTTGGTCCCTGAAGAACAAAAAAGCGAAACCGTGAGCCGGGAATCATGGGTAAACCTCATGCTGTAACCTGCTCAGTTCAGTTCCTCTCCAATTGTGATCATCTAAACTGAAGGGTTATATTCTATACAGATTCCGTATGTTCAGCTTCTCTCATCTTTAATGTCATCCTTCCATCTGATGGGGGGTATGCATTGACATTGACATTGACATTGACATTGACATTGTCAATGAGCAATTCTAATTGGATTTCCTGCAGCGTTTCTGATTGGTTATGAATATGTCCGGGGTTCATCCGGAATACTCACAGGAGGACCAGCGGCACCAGCTGCACCATCATTACCGCGGGCACCCTATGGGAGAAGGGCAAAGGTAGTCAAATTAGGCAAAGGAAAAAAATTATTGGTCAACTCAGCAATTACAGGGACAACCCTAATACACATATATTTCCCTGTACCACACAATCAAAAAGCTCTACTGAGATGGGGTCAATGATGGCAACCTCACAGCCCAGCCATCGTTAAGATCATTAGCAAGAGCGTGAAGGTTTATTCCACTGCATATGGATTAACATGGATCATGGTGGCACTTACAGCAGTACCAGGAGGACCAGCACGGCCTCTCTCACCAGGGAGACCACGAGGACCCTGGGAAAACAGGAAAGGAGGCGATTAGTGCGATTAGAGGCCACACTATTCATCACCATCAGACAGCCAATCTACTAGCATTTTTATTAGTTTCTGACAGAAAGGAAACTACTAGTAATTATTTGCAATGATTATCTTACAATTTGTATCACTATGTATTCAAGTAAATCTTCCATCCATCCATCTGTCCATCTGTCCATCCTCCAACTGCTTATCCTCTACAGAGCTGCATTGAGTTTGAAATCTATCCCAGAATGCACGGGGCACATGAAAGGGGAAGACCCTGCCAGTTTAAGCATATATAGACCCACCCGCCTGACTTTCAACCAAGTTGCCAGTAGAGGATCATGGAAGGGGGAGCAGGGGGTGGAGCTTATCCAGGCAGCACAGGGCACAAAGCAGGGGACAGCCCTGGATTGGATTCCAGTCCATTGTTTAATTCAGTTAGTAATGTAGTAAATGTTGAGACAGATGTATTGACGGTTGGAATTCTTTTGTAAATATTTCTGGAAAGACTATAAATCCTATTATAGTTCTCTATAATTCAAGAGAATTGAGCCAGTTGGGAAAGGCTGAAGACCAGCATACATCACAGGGTTAACCTCAGGCTGCTGGTTACCATAGCGCCCTGAGGATCTAAGCTGGGTGCCCACTATGAGAGGCACCTTGCTCTGTCCATGATCACCAATGAAGATCCCTGGCTTCCTAATACCCTCAAGCCTGAAGTTATCTGAGCAGGGCAGGTATCCATCACTCACCATTGCGCCAGGAGTTCCGTTCTCACCAGCTGCACCAGGCTCCCCCTGTGGACGGTTCACACGTGAGGGCGTCACAACACAGCAAAATATGGAAAACAGTGCTGCCATCACAAAGGGGACGGTCCCCCACATACCTTGGGTCCAGCAGGGCCAGTCTCTCCCTTAGCTCCATCTAGACCGCTGAAGCCCTAATAGGTACAAAGCAGACAGCGTTACAAGGTGCTGGGATTCCTGGCTGCAGATTCCTCTCCGGATGGGCCTGCGGTCACTTACTCTGTGTCCCTTGATGCCAGGGAGACCTGGGGTTCCTGGGAAGCCACGAGCCCCCTGGGGGCAGAAGTAAAGATTCGATTGTGAATTAGGTGAATATATTTCTGCAGGGCAGTAATTTGTGCATCGAGACAGACTTGTATCTTGACACTTGCGGCAATATCATCACACAAGGTACTTACACTGAATCGATTCATTAATTATTCAAAAAATAACTGTCACTTTGGACAAGAGTGTAATGCTTATTACTATTAAATTCTAAATTAAAATGATTTCCTTTAGCAACATACTTTCTTTGTATTTTCACCACAGGGTGGTGAGAAACTGATGCATAAGTATTCAGATTGATTTATATGAAGGGCCCTTTCCGATATATTTGCCCCGTTTTACATAAACTTGTGCAAAACTTATACAGTGCAAGCAAAAAAGCCAGAAGACAGCAAAGGAGAGAAACAAAAAACCCTTGGGGAACAAAAGACCAGTAAGGAAAAATCCAGTGTTAACTGGTTGCCCCCCCCCCCCTCCTGCACATGCTGACCATTCAAGTTCATGTGACTGCAGAAATAATTACAGCTTTTTGTCCAGATCAGCTACTATGGTATCCAGGCTCCACTGTAACAGCGCTTTTATGACGGCAGACAGAGTAACTTTAACTTCTTATTAGATAAAATGTATCCAATGACTTTTTAAAAACTTTCAGGTTGTATTTATAGTTAAAGTAACACAGACAGATACGGTGAAGATAAAAATCAATTGATCAAATAAAACTGCCACTTATTATAACAATGCTAATAAAAATGAACCTCTACTGTAATTTAGAAAATAGCTATAATTATAGCAATAATGCAATAAAAAACACAAAGGATGCTATTTCTCTAACTTCCCACTTTTCTCACATAATATTATAAAAGATTTAGAAAAAATGTGTTCTTTGGCAAGTTGTCAATTTTCCATTCTCCAACTTGACCACATCCTACGCAAAGAATTGAAAAACAGTTCTTCCAAGAATTTGAAATATCATCTATTGGGTACCCAGTCCTCAATTGCCAAATCTATCAAAAATAGATTTTTAAAGAGTATCATAAAAATGAAAAGCAGAATTTTATTCCATATCTGTATTACATTTGCTTTGTTTTATTTCATCAATATCCATTTACCTTGCGTATTATGTATTTGTTCTGGGCACTGCATTTATTTAACAAATACAATAAAATCTCAAAATCATTTCCATAAAAACAACATGTAGAACAATTATATTTACATATCTACATTTCATTCACTACACTTGACTAATCATTAACTGACATATCCTCACAATTCATTTAGTTTTCAAATAACCAGTACTGATACTGTGAAATCCCAGTCCATTTCAAAGATCATAGATGACAATGCAGTGCTATTTATAACTATAATTAATAGAAGCAAACCATTAACAATACAAATATATATTAAATGAAAAATATTTTAATTTAATCTATGTTTCATATTTATAATTCCAAGTATTGTGAAGTCTATCCTAAAATGAAATGCTAATTTTTATTGCCGATGAAAACATATACACTGCCTTTTCATATAGTGATTTTGTGCCTGTTTTTTCTGCTTTGTTTTTGAGACATTTTTCCTACTTTTGAAGACATTTGTTTATTTAATGAAATAAAGACATTGACCCAGTATAGCTGACTGGATGTTTTCAGTTTTTTGTAAAAGTATAAGCGTCTTCTTTATCTAGATTGTTACCCACTTTTTTAAATGCACTGAATGATTTGCGGTTAGGTCTGTGGGTGGGCTCTGTGTTAAAGGGCTGGGCTTAATGAGGGGTGATAATACTCAGTATGGGATTAACCGTTTTCTTAGACCACGAGAGTCAAACTACTAAATGCCGACAAACAGGCACAAGATACGGGGCTTTTAAGACATTTTTTCTCACCTGTGGGCCAGATGGACCTCGCTCTCCAGGACGGCCAGGCTTGCCAGACTCACCCTGAGGGTTGGGGGGCAGTTAAACAGTTATAAAAATAATGGAAAATGGCCTACGGCACAGTGGGTAGCAACATGCTTATGGAGGAAGCTTAGAGTGTTCAGGATGGAGTCCTACGTAAGTAACATGAACTGTAATTTAAATTAACCTATTTACATATTTCTCATTTTAATTGCTTTAATAACATAGTTTCTCTATATCCTAGCACTTGAGTAAGCAGGCTGTGGCCTGCTAAGACAATCAACTAAATTAGCAATGGGCTATCATTGAAATAGATGCTATTGTTAGCTATTGCTAATAATTATTACTTGCACAGTGACACCAGTTCATATGTGCTAATATGCTTGAACTGGTAGGAAAAACCAGCTACTTACATCATCTCCGTTCTTTCCTGGTGGACCAGCTGGCCCACGTGCCCCCATGGGACCCTACAAGAGACGACAGAATGTGAGCGCATGTGTGTTTGTGAGCATGGTGGTACACACGTGATGGGCTATGTTTGCTTGTGAGCATGGTGGTGCACACGTGATGGGCTATGTTTGTTTGTGAGCATGGTGGTACACACGTGATGGGCTATGTTTGTTTGTGAGCATGGTGGTGCACACGTGATGGGCTATGTTTGTTTACAATGCTCAAAACCAAGATTGGGAGTTGTTGACAGGAAGGACAATAAAAATTGCTGGACTTTTGTTATGTGGCAAAGGTTAAACCCATCTAACCTAAGTCTGCTAAGCCACAATATGTTTTGTGGTTGCGTTTTGGCCTAGTGGGATTTATTCAGCTTGTTGTCTCTTATTTGCGAATGGAGGCAACTCAAGTAGCTTGGTGTTGTCTGACAGGATGAGAGTCCTCTGGGAAAGGGTACTCACAGGAGAGCCAGCCTCACCGGACTCACCGGGAGGGCCGGTAAAACCTTGAGGACCCTAAAAAGAGATGGAGAATGGAGATGAGACCCGCAGTCTATCAGGGAAATTCATAGAAGTAACGACTGAAAAAACGACGGACTGACAGGCACGTGGCCCAAAGTTGCACGTTGCCACTCGTCGTGGGTAACAGTGAAAGTCACCTTTACACAACTCAGGTAAAGTGATAAACTCTCATGAGGCACTTACACTGGCACCAGGGGGCCCAGGAGGACCACGGGGACCCATTGGACCCTGTCGAAAAACACATCCGTTTATTTTCCACATTCTCACATCAGAAATCAGCCGTAGTTCAATCTACAACCTATTGACAAATCAATATCTATTCAAACGCAATTGATATTTCCAGAGACGGTCATCAAAGTAATATTTAAAATGCGTAGTTTTCTGTATGACTCCTATGTGGCTTAGATGTTTGGAAAGTCTTTGAAGAAGTTCTAGAGGTATTTGGTAAACTGTGGCTGCAGTGTTTTCTTGATCTGCATTCCTGAGAGACGGAGGGGTGAGATCCGTACCATTGGGCCTGGGACAGACACTCCTCCAGATTTCTCATCATATCCAAAAGACATTTGAGGAGAATAGTTCTGTAGCGAACAAGAGAAAGAAAACACAGGTCAGTTATAATGTGGTATAATGTATATGTATTTTGCAGGAATATCACGGCGTTGAGTATAACATCAAAATAACTCATAAATATGATAATAATTCTAGCTCCGTAAAAGGCAATAAGGATTCTATAGAAGAGTATGCAAATAGAAAGTATTTCTTGTGTGACACATGTTATATCTGTGTTCTTAGCCGTTGCTGAAAGACCACAATAAATCTCTGACCGCTGTCCAGACCGATGGTGCTGAAACGTGTCGAATAGGCACACAGGCCTCAGAGCAGCTGGGCACATGTTTCATGAAATACTACGTCTCTGTGCCTGCTTTCCAGGTGTAGAGAACCTGAAAAAGGTTTTCTGGGTCTACTTACTCCACCAAGGCCAGGAGGTCCGGGGGGGCCAGGGGGGCCGGGAACACCGGGTTCGCCAGGAATGCCGTTATTACCAGGAGGCCCAGGAAGACCCTACAAAATGCAGAAAACATCTTATAATGGAAGCCAGGAATAAATATACGTTCTGCACACTAATCACAGGATCACAGAGATATTCATTGCACAGGCAGAATGGAGTGCCAAATTCACAAAAAACAACAGACACACCTGAAGACTTCAGTCTAAATTTTACCAGCTCATGCTGCAGTGCTAGTATAGACATCGCCTAGTATAGACATCGCCTACTATAGACATCATCTAGTATAGACATCGCCTTGTATAGACATCGCCTTGTATAGACATCGCCTAGTATAGACATTGCCTACTATAGACATCATCTAGTATAGACATCGCCTAGTATAGACATTGCCTAGTATAGACATTGCCTGGTATAGACATCGTCTGGTATAGACATCACCTAGTATAGACATCGTCTGGTATAGACATCTCCTAGTATAGACATCGCCTTGTATAGACATCGCCTAGTATAGACATCGCCAAGTATAGACATCGCCAAGTATAGACATCGCCTTGTATAGACATCGCCTAGTATAGACATTGCCTAGTATAGACATCGCCTTGTATAGACATCGCCTAGTATAGACATCGCCTTGTATAGACATCGCCTAGTATAGACATTGCCTACTATAGACATTGCCTACTATAGACATCGCCTTGTATAGACATCGCCTAGTATAGACATCATCTAGTATAGACATAGCCTAGTATAGGCATTGCCTAGTATAGACATTGTCTGGTATAGACATTGTCTGGTATAGACATCACCTAGTATAGACATCGCCTAGAATAGACATTGCCTACTATAGACATCATCTAGTATAGACATCACCTAGTATAGACATCGTCTGGTATAGACATCGCCTAGAATAGACATCACCTAGTATAGACATCACCTAGTATAGACATTGCCTAGAATAGACATTGCCTACTATAGACATCATCTAATATAGACATTGCCTAGTATAGACATCGTCTGGTATAGACATCGCCTAGTATAGACATCGCCTAGAATAGACATCGCCTAGTCTGCAAAGCAGCATAAATAATCAATGACGACCCACCCTGTCACCTTTGGCACCGCGGTCACCTTTGGGTCCCTGAGTTGGGGAAATAAGCAAAGCAATAACTCAGATGACGTGAGGTAGACATATTTCGTTAAATCAATCATTTCTGACCTTCTCAGAGCAAAAACAACTAATAGTCATTATTTATACCTCCATTAATTTCTAAGATCTTTTCGTATTTCTTACACATGCTAATTTTTGCACAGTATGTAACATATCCTTTGTGGTCCTTCTATCAGCACGTAAGACGTTCCTTAAAGGTTGAGTGAAGGTTAAAGAAATTACCTCAATCTGAGGTCCCTGTGGGCCTGCAACAGACAATAATGTGGTACTTTACACATCAGGTTACAGCAAAAGTGCAAATATACGACAGATGAGATATTCATTTGGTATTTTACATAATAAAATGTTCAGAGCCATTGGCATCTATGATAAAATTAAAGTCCATTTATGACTTTCAGTTCAGTTTAGCATTTCGTTTCTTTGTTTCGGTTATAAATGCATGCTGAAGGTTAGGCTGCGATCCACTTAATCAAACCAGCTGAATCCTGGTTTTGTTTCCATTGCTTAAAAAAACTGCAAGCGATTTGTGGGCACCAATAACTTTGCCTGGAGGCCATAGTGGGAAAACTATGCAGACGTTAGAACGTTCCAGAATGTACCATCAGGGCAGATTGGGCAGCATTCCCCGAAGGGGATTTCTGGATTGGGGCAGTCAGATGTATCTTCACAGATCACGTCGTCGCACATGATGTTGCCGCTGTCGCACACGCAGATCTGGCAGGGCTCAGGTTTCCATACGTCCTTGTCATTGTACAACTGGCCGTCCAAAGTACAGCTACCAGCTGGGCCTGGAAGCAGAGCGGGCAAAGAAAGGCCGTAAATGACCTTTAATAAGTGCCGTCAACAGAAGTCTTCATTTTATTTATATATATATATATTTTTTTTTTTTTTTTTTGCTTAAGGGAACAGGCTTTATAAAGCATGAACTACAGAAGCTGAAGCAGGCGACATTATATAGCAAAATTCATACAATTTGTCGATGGCATGCAAGCTAAAAAGAACAGGAGGAATTTTCAAAACATTCCCAATTACAATAAATGTCAAATATAATCTCTATATTAATATTTCATGAGGTGCATATGTGACATATAATCTACAAATTACTATTCTGTGGTCTTCTAAGAGGTTAGGAGATGGATGGATGGATGGATGATGGATGGGTAGATGGATGGTATATTGTACAAAGGTAATACACATATCAGTGTAGTTCCAAAGAAATATATTTATATAACAGAAATATTACTTGAAATAATGGTACTATATCTGTATTGTGCGAAATAACAAACAGGCTAGTCTGTAGATCTACCAGTAGCATGATAATTTATCAACAATTACATTATCTAATAGAAATTATTAGTAGATAAATAATCAGTTATTGAATTTCATGATCATTTAATTGGGGGTGTGCAGTGAGAAATAGTAAGCAGTCATCAGGGTGAAAATATCTGCAGTGTAAGTATTCCCTGGTGTAGCTAATCTTCCAGTCCAGCATGGTGTACCGCTATAAGTCGTCTGCATATTTGAGTTGCAGAAAAAAGTTCCACGTCCTTTGTGGTTTAGTTCTGAAATAATTGAAAACGGCTAACCTGGCAACTCAGATTTTCCATGCAGAGAAGTCTGTACTCTACATATGTTTTCCATTAGTTAACGTAAAAATGAGGGCGGGGACACAGGTGGGGCTGTATTTAAATAAATCACCTTGTAGCTCCAGATCAAACCACATGGTGGCGATATAAGTCCGTTTGATGTTCCTCGGTTCCGACTCTCAGGTTTTGAATGAAGTAATGCCTCAACAATTTCCGTGAATGCATCTTAAATATATACTTTTTATACTCCAGAGATTCCACTGAGAGCAGTCCATTTTAGGAGAGCTTCATAACGTCTTCATTCGGTTTCTGATTGCTATCTCTGAATCTAAGCAGTCGAATTTAATTAAAGAGTATTTTTCTTATTGTGGAATTTCTAATTGATTAATGAGTTTGCAGAAGGCCTAAATATTTCTTTCCAAAAATGAGACAGAAGATAATATATTTAAATACAGAAAGGACACATGAAAAATAACCAAACATTCAAATAAGGCGATTAAAACCTTTGTGTTAATTCACAATTAGGCACATTCAGATTATAATTGCACCAAATTGAATTTTGCATTAATTTATTTATCTCTATCCGATAAGCACACTTCACTATCCATTTCGGTTCCTCGTGCTGTGCTTTTATGTGAACCTTACTTCTCGTGCGCTTTAGAAACGCATTAATTATATCACATGCTATTATATCACCACAAAGTTGCTTCAAAAACTAGAACTTTTTTCTTTTTCTAACATTTCTGGGGTATTGAATGTTTCTTGTTTTTTTTATTTGTTAAATATAATTTGTTAGGACATCAAACGGAAAATAAAATTAGAAGAATTTCAGACAATACAGGCTTTTTTTCAAAATATTTTCATTGACAAACTAATGCTAATGTCAAATTACACACAGTGACTGAAGCTGTATTTGGATATTATATGCTGTATATTCGAAAATGAATGCTTTCCCAAGGTAATGACAGGCCACATACTTTACCATCAGTAGTTCAGCGATTTAACACTTGGTCTCACGTGTGTTTAGGTAGTATTTAGCCACTGGTTGCTGAAAATCACAATTTACTATTTCATTACAATTACAGCCTAGGAAGCTTTACTTACGATCATCCTCGCCTTGACATCTTGCCAGAAGCACCGTTGAAGCCAGCAAGAGAGCTAGCCGAATATCCACAAAGCTGAACATGTCTAAATATTAGACATGTAGACTCTTTGAGGCGAGGGGAAAGTTTTTTGTTCCTTTAGACTCCAGTCATACAAGGGAGGGTCCGGTCTTCCGTATCTCCAATCCAGACCCCAGGAGAAACTCCCTACTGCCTGAACTAAGTGGTAACTCTGGCTTTTATATTCCCAACTTTTCGGGGAGGTCCTGGGTGGACCTAATGACACGCGTGTGCATGTCTGAAAAGCCCCTCATTCGTCAGTTTCTGAAGTTTGTCTTATTTATTTATTTACTGGGATGAAATGTCAAGAAAAAAGGCGGAGATTCAAAAAAAAAAAAAAAAGTTCAGACAGACAACTGGGCCTACCCACTGCTAAAATCCTTTGGCAAGTGGACGCGCATTTAGCATAGATTTTGGGTAGATATTGCACATTTGTGGGTTATAATTAAACCCAAACTATGAATATGGTTAGTTATATTCTGGAAATATACTCGCAGGTGCACTTTCATTTAAGATTTATTCCACAATACATTTATTTAAGACTTTTACAATATATAATTTCTTATTTCTATTCTGTCAATATTTTCAAAATTATTGGCAGTTAGAGATAAATATTACTGATGAGTTTGTGTGGTGATTTTGTGCACTTATTAAGCATTACGGCAGCTCAGATTGTTCTTCCAGATCTCCCACGTGATGCGACATCTCCATTACCCAGAACGAGAGGTTTCTTCAGCTTAATACTGCGAAGCCTTTAAACTTACCTCTTCTAAAATGTACTTCCAAATTATTAAATAAAAACGGTCCAAAAAATATCCTACAGAATATCAATGTGCCGATTTACGTTAAAATTACTGCCATTGATACAGACCAGCTTTAAGTACCTTACTGCAGGTGGACCGACAGTGACATGAAGAAACCGGACGAGTGAAAGAGATTGGGACACCTGTATAACGTATATCTTATTATATTTAAAGAAATTAATTATTTTCTATTCGCACTACTTGATTAATTTCTGTTCATTATCGATGATATAAAGAAAGCAATCGGTACAATAATCCAGATTGTGAGTGACGAATTAAATTAATTCGCGAGACATGGATCACAGGCTCTGCTTTTTGTGAAATTAATCTTAGATGTAGATTATTCAACGTATGCTTTGCGACGAGTTAATTTGCGTTCTCATTACAAAAGTTTCCCTGCGTCGTGGACAAAAGTAAAGGGTTAAGGTAAAATTTCCTACGTTTATAATAACACGTAGGAGACTCCCTCGCCAAATCGAGAGCTTCTCGGTTTCCACCTTAATGGAAATAAAGGGCACATTTGGCAGCATCTCAGAAACCATTGGATGCAGACACGTTGCCGTGCTCCTTTCTCTTCCTCTTTCCTTCATTTTTCAACTCTGCATGCCTGTATGAGGTCCAAGATATCTGTCTTTAATTTTTTTGAGCGAATGGCGGTAAGGGGAATTCGGTACCTGAAAAAGGCGCTGTATACCTCTTTAGTTTATAGTTTATATTTCGAATCTTAGAAAATATTCCCTATAGTGAAATTCTACTAGCGGTGGATTGTTTTATTTTTGCTATACCAATACATATATAGGATTGTCAGTATGAAGACGCGCGGTGGTGATTAAATTGACGGAGAGTAGGACTGGGCTTGGAAGGTCCATCATAAAGTCATCTGGGGACATCGCTGCCTCTCATGATGACTGAGATGACTGATACACAGGGAGTTTCGCGTTTAACCTTGATGGTTTACCGCCATTAAATATTTCAATCCGTAAAGAGAATTAACGGAAACCGAAAGACTGTCGCAAATAATATATACATCTAAGATATTAATAGGGAACTGCATTTTCAATATAAAGCCACGCAACAGAGAACGACGTATGTACAAGTTGAGTCGGCCTATTTCAGGTAGCCTATATAAAGTTTGCTTCACAGATTCGTTTCCACAAAAACGAATGCTTCCAATATCTTCATATTTAAAACATATGGTTCTTATTAGGGCGGCCCAGGGGATCCTATTGCCTCAGGACTCCAGGGGTCTGGGTTCAAATCCCACCTCCTCTCTGTCTGCATGTACTTTGCTTCTTCTCCCAGTGCAGTAGCTTCCTTTGAGTATATCCCCCAGCAACTGCAATCCCAGTTAGGCTATTTGGCATTTCTAAACTGCTCATAATGTATGAGTATGTGCCTGCAGGTGCCCTGTGGTTGACTGGGTGTATCCAGGTTATACTCTAGCCTTGTGCCCTGTGATGGACTGGGTGTATCCAGGTTATACTCTAGCATTGTGCCCTGTGCTGGACTGGGTGTATCCAGGTTATACTCTAGCCTTGTGCCCTGTGATGGACTGGGTGTATCCAGGTTATACTCTAGCCTTGTGCCCTGTGATGGACTGGGTGTATCCAGGTTATACTCTAGCC
>JAODJU010000045.1:12667522-12678744 GCA_026776725.1 Gnathonemus echidnorhynchus | reverse complement strand
CGTGCCCGTTGCTTCCGGGATAGGCTCCGGACCCCCCGTGACCCAGTAGGATAAGCAGCTTGGAAAATGGATGGATGGATGACTAAAGATGGCTTCAACACATCTGAACTTCCGCTCAAGGTGCTGCTCATATTCTCAAGTCTTAACCGAAGTTTTCTGAAAATACTGTAAAACTGAAAAATTATTATGCAAACACATGTTCAAAAAAAACAAACTCTGAACACTGTGTTGCTGGGCAAGCTTAGTGATCCTGACTGAGACAAAAGTTCTCCAGTCTAAATAAACTGTTATACTCAGACATATCTAAACTCTTCATGTTTCATTGCACATGAATAGTTAAACTTAGGTGGAACTTTGTTTGGCTTGGAGTCCCTGGAGGTATACCAGTCACCATCTGCCTGAGGGAGACCCCTCCCCCCCCACTGTGGCATGGGGGGGGCGGTGAGATGTGCCACACAGCCAGTTAATTGGCTGGGGTCTAAACAATTCCCTGATGAATTTACGATACATTTTTATAAAAAGTTTTACACGCCCCTTGGGATACCTAATGCCAATTTAGTCGCGGTGTGACAGCAGCATTATCTATTTCATTCAGTCACAATGATCTCAGAACTGTTCCCACAATGCAAGGGACCAGAATTGGAAATTTCAGATCCAGAGAGTACAAATCCAGACCAAGATTTTGTTTCACCCAACCAGTTGAGTATAAAGAGTCACAGTCACAGAGCACTCAATTCGTTGGTTGAAACAAAATCCTGGTCTGGATTTCTACTTTCAGGACCTGAAATTTCCACCTCTGCGTTTGAACAAAGGAGGACAACAGTAATAAAAAAATGTGTAACAGTGTAACATGAGCGTAAGGCGTGATTGTCCCTGGGGCTGGGTGTCATTCACCTGAATTTAACTGCTAGTAACATAAAGTAATCTTCTGACTGATTTTTACTTTATGGACCTCAACTTTCCATCTTTCTCCAACGTCCAGATTGTCTTAACTGTTCTCTGGTTAAATAATGCAATTTTAACTATGAAAATAACTAAATAAATGCACTTCATTGGCAACTGTAGTGTTACTAATCATACAGCTATGAAGACTGCAGCTTCACGGTTTGGCAAAATGACAGAAGCACATGCGTTTGGCCTGTAGCAGCAGTCATTTTTTTTTTTTTATGTTCCAGACAAATTACAGGTTGGGATATGATAAGGTATATCTAAGCTTCTAAATAGGGACGACCAAATGCCTGTTATTAATACACAATAAAATTATGTATTATGAGACACTTTGCAGAATCCCTTTGAGGGAGATGAAAAGAGAAACCCCGTGTGATTCCATCACGCCTGATCCCTTGCAGACCAGGCTGGCAGACGAGCTCAGAAGAATGCTCTTCTGGCTTTGTGCAAGCGCACCTGTTCCACATGTACTGCAAATGCCTACAAGAAAGATACCCAACCATCAGAAGCAAAGCTCAATTTATACCCCATGAACCCAAACCAAAACACCATATAGCCCCCAGATGCCAGGTAGATGAACGAATATCAGGGAGAAAGAGAAAAGAAAGAATGGGCAAATTAAATCAACGGGGAATTGAAACGAAACAAAACGTAGTCAGCTCGCAGCAAACTTAAAGCCCCAATGAGAAACTTATTCCCCTTTATGCAAACCCTCGGGATAGCTCATCTTAAACTCTTCCAATTAGCCCAGAAATGTGAGCCAGCTGCGAATCATTACTCAAGGAGGATTCGCACAAAGCTGGAACCGAAACAGTAATCTGCCCAAAATGACAATAAATTAAGTGCTAGCAGTCAGCTCATTATCTGGCTTGCGCACAATAGAATATATATTACAAATAAAATTCCTGGATTGAAAACTTTCTAAAAAAAAAAAAAAAAACTTATCCATTGTGATGGTGCTTTGTAGCTGTTAGTGACGTGAACAAGAGTGATACTATTGAAACTGTCAATAACAAAATCTAAGACATTTAATTGCAATATGGGAAAAAAATTGGTCTGTTAACTTATCCTGAATATACGGAAATTTACATTGATATTTTTCCATGTTTAAAAATGTTAGAAATACTTCTTTAACATAATCTACACTAGTGCCCTCCCCTAAAGCGGAATGAATGTTCTAAACAGGTTTGAAGTAAAATAAGTAAGAACAGCATCAGAGGCCGGAATAACTATAGATTGTGCTGTGCAGAAAATACAACAGAGCACAAGAGACATAGTGCAAGGCATAGTGCACTTTTGGTCATAAGCTAATTACAAAGAGGTATAATTGGTTTTAACAGGAGGGAGGAATGTACTGGGCTTCCAGCTGGCCTGAGAGTGATGGTCATTGCATCGGATGGTGGCAGCACTGCAAGAGGTTTATCCTAGTGCTTGCAGTTTGCAGCACTGCATACACTTTGTAGTATGGAGGTCTATCCCAGTGCTTGCAGTTTGCAGCACTGAAATATGGATGTTTATTCCAGTGTTTGCAGTTCATAGTACTGCATATGCTGTCTTGGTTGGGGGTTTATTCCAATGCTTGCAGTTTGTAGTACTGAATATGGCCTGTGGGATGGAGGCTTATTCCAGTGCTTGCAGTTTGCAGCACTGCATACGTTCTCTGGCATGAAGGTTTATTCCAGTGCTTGCAATTTACACTCAGTCAGTGGTGGCAAGGGAGGCCAAGCAGGCAGTTACCACACACAAAAGTACAACAGATATAACTATGACAGATATACAGTCATCAGCATAGACATCAGCAGTTTAAAACGCACTCACTGGAGTAGACTGGGGAAAACACAGCTGAAATAACAGGCTAAGTTGTTCTATACGCTAAAACCTTTACTGGTATTAATTTGCATCCTGCATCCCTTGGTCCTCTGCAACTGCAGAGTGTATCTGCAATCATATTTTATGGAAGTTCTGCTGGAAATTTATTTTCCTTCAGTGTAAAGCACTGCAGCAGTTCTAGTCTGCCCTACAAAAAATGCATGCATTAATCTGAACTTGTCCAGTAAGAATTAGCTTTAGCTTAGCAATCATTCTCAACAAAAAAAAAAAAAATATTATGGGAAAGTGCAGTGACTATTAATAATTAATGGGCAAAATAATTACATTGTCATTTAAGGATATGTAATAAGCTAAGCATTATAGGGTCCAGGTCCCCTAATGACCCTGACCATGAAAAGCTGTTAGATAATGGATGGATGGATGGATGGATGATTCAAAAATGCAAAAAATAAAATAAAATTTGGCAACAAAAAAGGCTTTTGACCAAAGTGCCTGGGTTATGTGTATCTGCGAATCTTCAGCATAAGAATATATTATATGATCTTCCAACGTCGCAGCATACTGTATAGAGGGACACTGCTGGTCACACTGCCAGTTCCTGCGCAGCTTAATGTTTAACCAGCGATGACACATATTTACCACACTGTGAAATACTAAAATGTTTCTCAGAGAAAACCATTTAGCAACATGCCCAGACAGATGAGGTAAGACTATTTAATAAAAAGTTGTAGTAAAATGTATAGTAAAAGCAACACTTTGATCAAGGAGCATAATTCCTGCCTTTGCTGCATCAAGGATGCAGTGTAGCCTGTGCAACTCTGCTGTGCCAGGATATAGGAACCTACAGTGAGTAAAGGTCTGACTGTCGGCATGTTGAAAGTCAAAAAATTATAACGAGAAAGTCTTTATATATAAGAATATAGTTGGAAAACCCTGAAAGGAATTTTCAAGAAGTTTAGAAGCAGTGGGATCTAACAGGAAGACAGCAGATGGATCCATCGATCTTCATCTGCTTCTGTGCAGCTGGAGGCTGCAGTCAGACTCATCGTTCTTTCAGACCTTTTGGATATGCCTGATGCTCTGCCTTTTCCGTTTACTCTCTCCGCTGTTGCACTCCAGTCCAAAGTAACTTCCAGTTCTGGCTCCTTCAGTTCAGAAGTACTATTTCATTGACTCTATGGTGACTGTATGGTGGCTGACTGAGTCCACCAGTGAAATTACTTGATATTGATGCTACATTTTTCAGTTTAGTAATTAGACTAAAAGCACTAGATTTCAGATACAGTATCTCGGAATTTCCTTAATATGTGAAGCAGTAAAAAAATTAAGAGAAAGAGAAATTTAATGGAACGAGATCCCCCAGTTTGGACAGCAAATGATTATGTAGCTTGATGAGTAACTATGCAAGTGTGTTCAATGAGTCACACAAACACAAAACCCAAACGTACTGTGTGTTTGTGTTCAAATTAAGCCATATTTTTTTGAAAAGCATAAGTATGTTCAGAAAGGAGATCACTAAATCATCAATCCATCCATCCATCCATAAATCCATCCATCCATCTTCCATACCATTTAGCCAAAATAGGTGGATTTCTAAATCAATACCATGGATATAGATAATTCAGATTTTATATTTGACTTTTTTCAATGTAAGATTCATTGGTTTTATGTATAAAGTTTCAGTATTGATTGATGTTTGGTCCTTGCCTTGATTTGAGCAGTGGGTTCTGTTGTAGGGAAATGTATTTGTTCGGTTTTGTATCTGTGCCTATGTAAGCCTTAAGCTAACGGTGGAATAGCTGAATTTCAGTCTAGGAATAGCAATACATAACAATTTGGGGTCCTAATGACAACGTAAAGGGATCCCCTTTGTAAAGACTCTGTAGAGACTGGCAGCGTGAATGGGCATGAGGTGGGAAAGTGCTGCTCCTGCGATGGGAAATGACAGGAGCGGAGGAGCGAAGCCAGCGGTGCTGACAGGCAGGCAGGAGCTTTGTTTGCATGCAGTTAGAATGGAGACACTAATGAGAAACAGGCCTTTAAATGGCTGACATACGCGATACAGTTGGAGGTTTGCCAGAAGCATCACCAGCCGCCGAACCACCTCAGAACACCGATAACTGGATACATTTCCTAGGATTGTTTCAAAAATGTATCTTTGAAATCATCTACGTCTCTTAATACTGCGTACATTGTATCTAATATATTGTATCTAATATCACTAGTTACAGTTCACACAGCCCAGGTAGGGATATCATTACTGAATTCACTGGATTCCTACGTCTGATAATTCATGTCAGGAGTGATGAAAACCTAGTTCATGTTACATTTGTGCAGGTGATTTTTCTGGATTATTTGTGCCCCTTTTCTAAAAATGCATACAAATTTAATTGTCAGCAATGATTATTTTTTTAAGTGGAAGAAAAAAAATGACGACTCAATATGAGGCATGAGATTAACAATGACCTTACTCTTTTTTATTGTCTATCTGAATTGCTAAAGACACCGTAGAGACAAAGCACAATATGTTTTAAAGGAATCCTGATCGAAACCAGCAGCAGCTGGTGAGATTATTTTTTTTTCCCTCACTGCTCTGCTCTTTAGGAAAACATGCCCAGATTCAGATTTCAAAACTACATCCTTTGTAGACACAGCTAAATAGAACCTGGGGAATTTATGAACCTTTATGAGGTTTGGCGTGAACTTAATGACCTGATTTTTGTGTGGGATAAAGCGAAACACCCCTCCCCCCCCATCTTTACTAGAGGCTAAGTCAAGGTGCCCATCGAACAGCCCACCTTCATCCGAGCTCAAACCCCATTCCACAAACAAACACAGGCTTCACTAATAAGCAGCATCTAAAGCAGGACTAGGGAACCGGCTAAGTTTCGCCAGAGAATCCACACCCAAGGCTCCCTGTAATAATGCTTTGCAGTGCTGGCTTCGTCCACAGCACAAAGCAGTGGTTTGAAATGAAAGGACCAACTCCCATCTGCAAAAAAGTTCAATTACAGGGTGGATGCTCCCCATCCGGGTGCCGGCAGCACTGCACCAGCGAACTGCAAGCTGCAATCATTTTATTATGGCTGTCTCTCCACTGTCTCCAGACTGCGCCTAAACTCCAGCAGCCAAGCGTTCCTCACCCTCTTCCTGTTTGAGGGTTTGCTGTTACTAACCCCTGCCACAGTCACTGTCCACATTTAGAAGGAGCCATTTTGGTTTTATGGGCGGGGGGGGTGAGGTGCGGGGGAGGTATTGAATATGTTATTAAACACTAACACATTGTTGTTTGACAGGAACAAAAGGGGGTTTGAAATTCTGACACAGGTCTCACCTATTCCAGAAAGTTCAGAAAGACAGAATGCAGAGTCATTTAGTTCCTCTCCAAAATTCAGAGTCCCAAAATACCATCTTCTCTGTGGCATTTGCCCATGTTGCCTCTGCTCATGTGTGCAGCCAGTTTGCAGGTTTATGACATCACATGGCAGATGATGTGGGGGGTTAAGGACATAGACCCATGAGCAACAAGTCACCCAGCATACCCAGAAGCAGAAACACATTGTGCTGTTAAACTCTGTGTATTATAACTGTATAGACGTGTCACAAGTAATCTGGATCATAAAGGTGGCACAATGTTGCCTCAGACAAGCAGAGGGGAAACAACTGGTACCTCTGTGAAAACTGGCGTTCTGTATGTCTCGAGAAGGATTCCCAATGGCATCCACCAAGCAAAGGAAGGCCGTGAGCCAAAACTGCTGCAGTATAATACCAGCGAATGCCTCTGCTGTAACTTCAGATGCCTCAAGGGCTTGATTTGTTGAGGAAGTTAGAGAAAAGATTCCTGAAAAAAAGCAGAATGATGGGACCTATTCATGAATATTGATGGAAAACGCAAGAGTGGGGTCAGATACTGGAACTTCTGAGTGAGGTCACCAGTGGAGCGTTTCAGTGGAGCATTTCAGTGGAGTTTTTCAGTGGAGCATTTCAGTGGAGCATTTCAGTGGAGCATTTCAGTGGAGCATTTGTACTTGTGGATAGGCACTGGTACCATTATGACTCTAGCAAACCTACAGTAGCTCGAATATTTCCTCTCTCCTTCTCTCACCTTCTGTGCCACTGAGGAGGAGAGAGAGGCTGAGACCCCAGCTTCCTGGCAACTTGGCTACCTGTCATTGGCCAACTCCTCCTCCCGTTAAGACGCTGTATGAAGGATAGCGGGAGAGAGAGGGAATGGAAACTATGAGTGAATTCTTCCCTGTCATTAGAGGGAACTGCAAGTCGCTGCCAGGTACAACATAAGGAAAGGAGAAGGGGAGGAGGCCAGACTGATCGTATTTAGCCCACCAAAATATTTGACGTGGACGACAGGACTAGGAGTAGCTGGAATGACACAGTTATTCTGGTGGAGCACAACAGGTTTTCAGTCTGTTCGATTCAGTTTATTCTTATTTAGTTCCTCTCCAAAATTCAGCGTCCCAAAATGCCATTTTCTCTTAGCTATGAGTATCTCCTGACTCTGATAGCCATTGATTGTCCTCTTGGTAAGAGGTGGGACACAATGGATCTGTTTGTATTGTTTTTTTAAAGCTGAAAGTAGGGGCTATTTTTCCTGCCATTAACTGCTGCTGTCCAGTAGGTGAACCACCCATCTTATGTGTCATGCTGGAAAATACATAAATTTTGGAAACAAATTATTTGTGAAAAAATGGGTAATGCAGACCAATTTTACCAGCCTTTAAAATGTTTATGTGTGAGAATGAGAATGAAAAGTGTGCACGCATGTGTGTATGTGTGTGTGTGTGTGTGTGTATGTGTGTGTGTCCCACAATGAAATAAAAACCTGTTAATTTTCCCCTTGTGGGGACCATTTTTCAGGGCCTGGCAAACGGGGTTAAGGTTGTCATGTTGTGATTAGAGTTTTCCCCATAGAAATGAATGGAAAGTCCCCACAAAGATTTAATCACAAATCTGTGTGTGTGTGTGTGTGTGTGTGTGTGTGTGTGTGTGTGTGATTCAGGGCAGAGAAACAGAATAGTCAACTTGCCACCGTCCAGCTTAGGCAAGACAAAGAGCCAAGTTTAGAGAAGGAATCGTACCTGACTGCAGGCTGGACGATCTCCAACGGAGCAGGAGCTTCTACCCAAATGGAAGGAGCAGGAAGCCTGGCCTTCACAGGAGTGCCTTGCCTTCACAGGAGTGCCTGGCCTTCACAGGAGTGCTACTGGTCTGATGTAAAGTTATATAAATGCTCACCTCCAAATGGTGAGAATGCCCTTAGAGTTTGTGCAAACTATTTTTTTTAACACCAGAACTTCTGAAAAAAAAGATTTGAACATCAGACATTTTAAATTATTATTATTATTATTATTATTATTATTATTGTCACTTGGAGACAATAAAGACAGTAGATTTGGATTGGATTAAGTGACTTACCTGCAAAGTTCAAATTTCAACAAATCAATTGTCTTTTCTCTTTTTGTTTTACTAGAAATTCTACGAATCTTAAACTTCTTACATATTTAAAAATGTTTAATATATGCTTGTTTTTTACTAGAAGGTCTGCATGTAAATGTAGGAAAGACAGGATGTTGAGGAATTATGTGTACAAAATGCAGACTACTAACAGGTTGTTTGGTTACATGACATAAGGCAACTGAAATTTTAAACTTCAATTAAGCATTTCAAGAATAGCAGAGGTCTCCAGAAAGATTACTATCCTCCTTCCAGACATCTTGTACACTACAATATAGGATTCTCAGTGACATCACTTCCCTGTTATTTTCAAAATAACAGAACTACTACTCTCTCTGCTAGAGGATTACATTGACACATTCTTTGATTCAGGCTCTACCTATCAGGAAATAGAGCTGCACATCCCTACTGAAATTACAGCGCATGCCAGAACTCCCATTGGCTACTTCACCTTCCCAGCCAGGACCAATCAGCAGTGTGTTCTGTTGCCTATCCCAACATTTTTAAAAATTGTGCCATCTTCATGCAAGTAACATGTATTTGGGGCTAACTTTGCAAAAATTGTTTTTTATTTTGTCTTTTTTTAATCTTTGGCAATATTCAGAAAGACATACCAGAGGCCTCTAGTTTAGGTACTTTAAGTACCGAGTACTGAGTACTTGCACAACATTATAAGTAGTTATTTTTATAATTTATGGAATATTGGAATTCACACGAACAATGACATACTGACAAAACTAACAACCAACCTTGAAAACAGAGATACCATAAACAATCAGGCAGTGTGGTACTCTTCGTTAATTCTGCGAAATCCTGCATATTCATTGACCCCTCATCCAGGCAATGCTGTATAACATGATAACACTGAACCAGCACTGATTAGCACAGCATGTCAGGTGAATCGTGCTTCACACCGTGCACCGCGCTCACGTCTGCTCGTCTGGTGAACCTGGAAAGAGTGAATCCACAACAAAGGAGCCAAAATAGTGGAAGCTTTCTGTCCCAGCTGATTGGTTCCTGAACATCGACAAGGACAAACTCCATGCTACTGTACATACTGTACACAGGGCTGCCAACTTCAGTCAGCTGGCTGGAGTGAGATTTTCAGTCCGATACTAGTCTGCACACACATTTACATGTATGTAACAATTTTATTACCTTGTAAATTGTCTGTAGGGTTTGAAAACTACCCCTATGCTTTTAACGTAGCTACGTCTAGGTTTATAATGGAACAATATAGATTTGCCATAATATTTCTTGAGTATTGGCAACTCTGCATATATCTCTCCGTCCATCTTCCAGTACTGGGCTGAGGGAACCTAACCCTAAACCTAATAAATTATGAACCTTTACAAACACCAATTACTCAAACATATCATAATCATCAGTACATAAGGAGGTTTACCATTAGCTGATTTTGCTAGCATTAGTTAGCTTACTGGCTAGCGCATTATTTTCCTCTATATGCAGTCGACCCATCTGCATCGCGACTTCCCCCATTGCGGTGTCGATCTTTTGTGTCCTACTAGTGCCCTAAACTACATTAAAATCCGAGACACTTCACTTCGCTCACCAAGACAACTAAAAATTTTTATGTGGTTATTCCAGATTACAGCCGGCCTGCACCCTTAACCCCCGTGATGTGGACGGGTCGACTGTAGCTTACTTCAGCTAGAGTTCACCCAGAAAATAATATGTAAATTTGGCCACCAGTAACTATAATTGCATTTACAAATGAAAACCAGTAGATTACATAGAGGAAGCTAAGATTAACTTAATATAACATCTACTCATCTGTCTTCTAAACCGCTTCCACCCAGTTCAGGTTTGTGGTGACTCTGGAGTGCGTCCCAGGAAGCGCAGGAGACCAGGGGGAGGTCAGAGGACACAGACGCAAAGGGGTAACTTATAGTCACGGAGTTACTTTAACTGTGGTAGTAATTCTGAACCGTGGGAGGAAAACCTGGAAAAACTTAACTCTTAAACTTAAGATTGATATTAAAAAACAAACAAAAAAAACATTCATAAATCATGAACTGAGAAAGTTCATCAGGGCACTAACATGTGGACTGCTATGGAACTGGATACTTAGGCTGTGAATTATCACCAGTTTCTATCGCCTGTTCCTGTGCAATAGCCCTAAGCCATCTTCCATCATATTTTTTATTCTTGGAAATAATAAACAAGTATGTGAGCCAGCACAGTAAACTGATTTAGTAGCACATAATTCTTTTGTCTTGTACATTGTGCAACGGAGGGCGCTTTGAAGCAGTACTCGACAAATCCCGGGAAGGAATGTGATGTGCAGTATCCATGACTACAGAGGAGTCGTGAACTTTCCAAAATTTGCAAGCAATACAAGTTAAACTGTTTTTTTTCTTCTTTTTACTGTTTGTCCTTGTGCATCAGTATAGGTTGAAAAAATAAATTTGGTTTATAGCTAGTGAACAAACTAAGTAAATCAAATGTCAGACTTACAGTATACCAAGGGAATTTCTAGCTATTGAAGAGACCAGGGGCTAAGGCATGCTTACTTGAGACTTGACTTTTTTCTTTTTTGAATGAAGATTGGCATTGGGGCTAAAACTCTAGTGGCTAGGCTTAAAATATCGGACCAAGACGCCCATGCAGTGTACTGCAAGCAGAAGTGTTATAATATAAATGCATCATGCACAAAGACAAGCTTTGGAAAAAGGATTGTATACTGATAAAAATGTTAAAATGTGTTACTTTTGATGTATTTCTTTGCAGATTTTGTTTTTTTTTATAAACAACTAATGGATGTAAACGAACATAACCAGATGTAAATGAAACAAATGCTGAGCAGTATATGCTAACTAACTGCATTTTAATTTCAGATTTTGTCTATTTTATGAATGCATTGTTCATTGTTGTGAATGTCATACGAGGAAAGGTTAGTTGAGCTAAATCTGTTCAGCCTCAAGCAAAGGAGACTGAGGGGGGACATGATC
>JAODJU010000045.1:12647153-12665223 GCA_026776725.1 Gnathonemus echidnorhynchus | reverse complement strand
GGGGGGGCATGGCAAAATTATTCAGAGGAAATGTAGCAGTGAGATATACAAGATATGGCTGTAGCTTTAGGGATGAGGGACTAAGAACAGCAAAGGTGGAAAGAGTGGAAATTAGGAAAAGAGGAAATGAGAGGATTACCTAAAATACAGTAATATATCAAATAATTTTATATATATATTTATTTTTTATTTGATTTAATTTTTTTTGGGAGTGGAAAGTTACCAGGAGCACATACTGTTTGAATTAAACGTGGAGGGGGGGGGGGTATAAGGACACTCTTGCATTCTTTTCCATTTAGGTCAGACTTTTACTGCTGTTTTGACCACTCAGCTGCCTGGGCAGAGATGGGGTTCAGGATCCACATTACAAGTGTTCAGGAGAACCTCCATGTGTTAAGCAGCAGCCGTCTTTTCCTTGACAGCGCTGACTGGCACCCAGTCTTCCCCACACCTCAGTAAAAACTTTAGACACCTTGTAATTACTCTTTCAGCGTAATAAGAAATTATTGCCTTTACGCATTTAAATTATAGCTAAATAGATTTCTGTCTGGTTTGCCAGTGGGTTCAGTCAGCAAACACCCAATAGACAGAGAACCAGTTGGACTTTAAACAGTCAGTAAGAGTAAGAATTTATAGTTGGGGCATTTAAATGCCTGTAAATTCTTTGTTTCACTTGAAGGGGGCAACGTGTGTTAAATAAACTCAGCCCATTATCCAAGCTGGGGGCTTCGCATTAGTGGGGTCTGTTTGAAATATTACCCAAACAGCCTTTTATTAATTTTAATTGTTTTCAAAAGTTGATCATGATTACAGGTTTCCTTTGCTAAACACTTGTGCTTAAGACACTCGATATGGAAGTGATGAGCGGACTCTTAGTGCGGACTCCCAGTGCGGACTCCCAGTGCGGACTCCCAGTGCGGACTCTCAGTGCAGACTCTCTCGACTGTGGTGACATTGACACTGACCCTAATCTGTGACCCATAAGGGATGGTATGGGACACTGCAGAGAACCGTCTCTCAGGCACACGCACACGCACACACACACACACACCCACACCCGCTCGCACACATACACACACACACACGCTTTCCTTCGTGAGAGAAAACTGGGGAACCCAGGGAAGATCTATGCAAACATAGAACAATGAAATTCCGAAACCCTCTGAAAGCTTAGTGGTACCTGATGAGTTACTCGAAAGGAAAGGAGATCCAGATGTAGGTGTCTCCTGTCACAGGGATGCCATTCTGTTTGGGGCAATGATCAGCGTTGCCCTACAACTCAAGCTTGCTGCTTCTCAACTCTTAGAGATACACCACTGCTCTTCTGGTGCCTGTCTAAGCTGCTGTAGTAGATGTTATCAGGAGCTCAGATTATACTCTTAAGCCCTTTGTCATGTGAACATGCATTGTTCTAATGTCCTGCATTAGAAATGCATGGAGAGTGCATTCTGGGAAATATAGTGAAAGTTAGAAAATGATGGTATCATACAATGCAGAAGAACTGGCCGCTCATTACGTCAGGATGGCTTGAACAAGGCAGATGCAGTCTACACTTGAAACAAAATTAGTTCTGGCCTCATCTTCATAAATTGCCTTCTTATCAAATTCACAGCTGAATATAAAATACTGCTCACCTTAGATCCTGCCTGAAAACATTTGTGGATTAAGCATATCAAACTTTCACAGTTGGATGGATTCTCCCTAGACGTGTCATGTCTTGATTTAGGGTTGACCAGATCAGATGTTCCTCATTGTTATATATATTCCATGCCTCGTATCTTTCAAATTTCGACATATATTAGTTTCTTCAGACTCTTTCTGTATTATGTGATCTATTCCCACTACTTCTGTATAATCAAAGTATTTGTCGATAAAATCCATTCTATTTCAGCTTCATTGTTTGTATTCTACTTAGGGCGATCAGATCCTGAGCTGATGGATCACCAGGTGGACCTGGGCATCCAGCTTGGGACATTCGAGGATGGATCCACGTGTCTGCCTGACTTCATCTACGCATTCAATCATCTGCTTCGCTCCCCTCTCGAAATACCCGGCTTTCCAGTAGCTGGGACACCTGACCAGATGCTGTCAGTCATAATGAAGGGACGCCCACTGCCTTCGTAACTGCATTTTGAGATGCAATTTGCACCTTTATACACATTTTCTATGATTATTACTTTACTGCAAGTCACAGAGTAATTTTCAATTTGACAGGAAATCCATTTGGGTCTACAAAATATACAATAACAGGGACTGGATTAGTGGCTGTAAGAAGGTGCTCCGTTAAATAGTGTGTAATTTTCTTTTGATTTATAAATGATAAACACCATCAGAACAAATGGAATAATGCTAAACTTTCGAGTGATATATAAGAAAAATATTTCTTCTGCCTTTGCTGCAGTCCACAGCAAAAGGAATGTGCAGTTTCTGGAATTTCTAATATGCCATTAATCACCGTGCAAAAATGTACACTTAGCTTAGAACGTTTGGAGACCGCCTTTCAGAGAGATCTGTAATTTCCATTACCTGCAAAAAGTCGGCTGAAGAAAATTACAGCCTGTTACCGGTCCAGTCTGTTAACTCGTACGCTGACGACGCGGACCCAGATGTTTCTAATAATACCCCTTCATTTTTTTAGCTATCTTATGTAACTTTGAGCCTCCCCTTTAAATGTGGAGTCCGAAGTCTACGTCACACCCACCAATAGGAATCCATCACCACCAATAGCTGGGTTCCCTAACGACAGCAGTCGCAGCTAATGGTAATGTCATGATTAAATTATCAACCGACATCCATCCATTTCATGAAAGCATTGATCCGATTCTCAATTCTGATTGTGAGAAAAAAAAAATTAGCTAAAAAAAAAAAAAGCTAAAATTAAGTTTTTTGTTTAATTTCAGATTTTGAAAGTAGGTGGACTGGCGGCCAATATTGATATCCCAAATAAAACAAATCACCGCTACATACTACTGCATCTTATAATTGCCAACCCATACAATATAGCCCAACTGGGATTTCTTCCATCCCATATCTGCATCATTCCCTATTGTACTCCGTTCCCCTGCCAAAAAAAAGAATCAGGCCCATAAAACTATTTTCTTTACTTCTTTATGCCTTTTCACATGCCACTGTCTGACGCTCCCACTACCCAGCCTCAAAATTTCAAACGTAGGTCCCCTCAGCCTTGGCTTCCTGTGGACACCTCACACTGGAAAGAGAGAGAATCCCATTTTATGTGCCACGTTAATCTCCAGATGCTTTAACTGATATAACAGCTGTTGTGTGAGCAAAGACGCCCTTCGGGCCGTGATGGATGTGCCAGCCCTGAATGCCTTTGTTTGTCTAAAGCCCTTTAGGAGTCGTTGCGTTACTGTGACAGCAGCCATTTCCCCTCGTCTCTCCTCCAGGCCTTCTGCAGATCTGTAGGTATCACTTAAAGCTGTGAACAGCAGCTTTAATATTCCACACTCTGATGGTATTCTCGCTGTGTATGTGTACCGCTTCTTGGCATTTTTGGCTAAGATCAAGCGTAGTACACAGAAGGGATTTGTGTTACCACTTACCAAGTCGAAGGCTTTTATTGTCATACCATGCATTCTAACCGATCCCCTCCAGTTTTCCGTAAGTATATCTTGGCTACGGTTGCCCAAAGCAGTCTAATACATTATAGCTTTTTAAACTTAAAAAATTTTATTTATTTAAGTGAACTTATTAAATATGGTGCAACGGAGGAGAATTGTCATTAGATTAATTGTTCAAAATTTCATTTAATTAATACTTATATTTTAATGAAGCATTTATTTCAAATGCTTTCACTCTAAGAGCTAAATAGGTACCATTATCCATTAAGTTCATTTAACACATCGCTAACTTATTACTCAGTAAGAATTGTTAAATACTCCATTAAGCTAATTGGCTAATTAAAATGTCGTTCAGAACTGAAAGTCAGAATACCTTCTGGGTCACCAGGATCATATATAGGGTTAGGGTATAAGCATTTTATGATGGATTTATGAAGCTTAATAAGGCAAATGTTCAAACCATCAGACTCGCAGGTCCAAATATTGAACTCTGAAATTCACTCTATATCCGGAAAATGCATTAAATTTTAGACGTGCTGCATTAATTATTTAATGCAACAGCATACAAGAGTAAAAGCGAAGAGACAAATATAAATGTACCATATAATGCAGATTTCTAAAATAAAAAACAGAGAAAATGGCAGGATAAAAAAAAAGTAAAATAAAAGCGTGGTAAGTATATGGAATTATTTTCCATAGCTTGCTTCCAAGGCACTGACTGATATTTACAAACCTGGACGAAAGACAAATTCCTACCCCAGAAGAATATCCAGAACTGACTCTAAAGAAATATTATCTTCAGGTGTTTTGATTGCCAGTACTGTATTTTTGAAGAAAAAAAAAGTCATTTGCGTTTTCTGCAGTTTAGGTTCAAATCTGGATGCAAAAAATTTTAAGGACTATTTTAAATGATCAGGCCGTTTCCCATTCTAAAATTCATTTCTTACAATATATTTTACAGTATTTTACAGCATTTTACAGTATTTGAAGAATGCAAAGTAATTTTGCTGAATTCACAATATTTGGCCCTTTCTATTTTTTTTCCCAAATCAAATGTTGTAAAGAATTTAATTAAGCTCGCCTTAAGGGTCTAAGACTTTAAAATTGTGGACAACAGTGTTTATAATGTCACCCACCAGATATGTCCAGATGAAAATGGGATGTGCAAACTGAGCGTCTTTGTGAAAAAGATACTGCTTGGGTCAAAAGCAGACGAATCTGAAACCAGAAGCTGAAGGGTAAGTATTTTATGTGATGCACACGTCGCATATAGCTTTGTCTGTGGGGGACTCTCATTTGCTGTCATTTTACTATAATTAAGGATCCCTGACCTCAAACCACAAGCTTCGAAACAGATGAAAATTGATAATGAAAGACTTACAATGTAGGACAGGCAGTTTTTTCCCCACAACACTTGTTTCTTACTATCCAAAAAAAGTGATGACTATAACTCTGACTGGGGGGACCGTAACTGGGGACATGGTTGCTAGAGGTTGACGGTCTAGTGCAGTGTTTCCCAGTCCAGTCCATGTTTTTGCTCCCTCCGAGCTCCCTGTCAGGCAGTCCTACCAGGAGCCACGAGGGAGCAAACATGTGGGCTGTCTATGGGACCCCGAGGACTGGATTAGCAAACACTGGTGTAGTGTTTTTTTTTGTTTTCACCATTTACGACGCGTCAGCACACAATGCACTCGAACTGAACCAAACTGAGACGGATGCTGGATGGAGCAGTAGGAAACTGCACCAGAGGAGGTTGCTCCGTGAGGAGCTTGGAATCGGCTCCCAGAACTCCATCTGCAGCCTGGATTGTGCGACGGGCAGCTCCGCCTCCAGCACTCGCCCCTGCCGTGCCGGAGGTCCTGCCTGAGGCCTGCAGCAGGGGGAACCCAAGGGAAATGGATGCCAGGACCGGCCCAACGAGGACGACTTGAGGACGCATTGCCACGATTGCCGAAAATGCACCTGCTGGTCACATGTATGCGAGGACACTCGCAGCGATTCATGGACGACATGAAAGGACACCCAAGGGAGTCCAGGGACTGTCCACACGTGTTAAAAATAAAGCTTTGAAATGAAACATTACATTGTGCCTGAGTACAAAACGTCCTTATTCACTTGAAGTTGTGATCTGGCTGAAAAAATATATATATTTCGGGAAAAATTTATTTAGAGAGTGAAAAAGTATGACGTCTGTGGTTAATTTGCCTCAGACCATTATTAAAATCTGATTGCACACATGATACATAATGTCGAGCAAACTGTCAGCAGCATGCGCACAAAGCGGGTATCAAAATAAAAATGACCTCCCAGGTCTGCATTGGTCCATATGAGACCTTTCCTGTGGGTAGATCTCTGGTTGCGTACTGGGCTGTATGTGAGTTAAATGTTTAAGGGTAAAAAAAGGGACTCTAGCCAAACCCCCCCCACAAGCTAATATGGGTGTCATGCATTGGGGGGGGGGCTGATGGAATAAACTAGCTACTTCACTTGCAGGTACTGTGGAATTTTAATGATTGTTAAATATTTAATACAACTGTTAAGAGGTGATTTAGGTCAAAACAGAACAAATGCATACAAATTCATGGCTAAAAAGAATAGGATAGATGAAATCTCTTACTCAGTGCCTGCTTTAATCCCAGACAATCTTTTTTGGTTACACTAAACCAGTCCATTGCAAATTAAATAACTTTAAACAACTACGTGTAGCAGGTCTAGGTCCTTCCCAGTCACGCTTGCCAGGAGACCCAGTCGGCCTGTTGTTATGGAAACTGTCACCATGAGATACAGTCTGACGAAGGAGACCCAGTCGGCCTGTTGCTATGGAGACCATCACCATGAGATACAGTCTGAAGAAGGAGACCCAGTCGGCCTGCTGTTATGGAGACTGTCAACATGAGATACAGTCCGTGGAAGGAGACCCAGTCAGCCTGCTGCCGTGGAGACCATCACCATGAGATACAGTCTGTGGAAGGAGACCCAGTCAGCCTGCTGCCGTGGAGACCATCACCATGAGATACAGTCTGTGGAAGGAGACCCACTGGACCTGCTGCCATGGAGACCATTTAATAAATCAAAAGACTTGAAAATGCTTGGGGGCAGTACCTTGCTCAGGGTACCTCAGTACCTCAAGAATTTGAACCAGCAAGCTTTCAATTACAGGTGCGCTTCCCTAACCATTAGACCACCACTGGCTATTTTGGGAATAAAGATGATAAAAGCAGCATAATTTAAAGGGTGACCAGACATCTCAGGATTTGCACAGAAATCCATCCATCCATTTTCTGAAACCGCTTGTCCTATTTAGGGTTGCGGGGGGTCCAGAGCCAATCCCAGAGGCTATGGGCGCAAGGCAGGGAACAACCCAGGATGGGGCGCCAACCTCGCACAGAAATATTTTCCAGAAAAATTGAAAGTAAACTGAATAGGCAAGATCTGAAATGGGTATGCAAATGCTTTTGAGGAACAATGGAGGACTTCACAGCCAATAGCCTGACCAGGACATCGTATTCTCCTGGGCCTCTCTGAAGCTATCCCACTCTATTCACCTGCTCCTTATCCGCTAAGATTTAGTGTTGTTTTCTCTTGTCCCCAGTAAACTTGCCCTGAAGCTGGTTCACAACCCCACACCCCATCTTAGCCCTGCACTGACCCGGCGTCCATTTTGTTTTCTTGTGCAGCATTTCCTCGTGCTGATGCCAAAACAGCTGTCTTTTGTTTTTATTCCTACCCGCTGCTTTTGTCAAACCCATCTCCGCTCCCATCCCCAAATAAAGTCCCTATTCATCCCTCCTATCCCTCTTCCATGCCGTAGTGTTAGTCATCCTGCCTGGAGCCAATCTTACAACTGCCTAAGGGTTTAATCTAACTTGCAAAAACAAAATCATTGTTAAACTGTACGTGTGCGTTACACCTAGTGCCTTAAAGTATGTTCAGATCTCTTTTTTGTTAAATGTAAACAATGCCAAAAATGAAGAAGCAATGAAAGAAATCTGTATTATTTAATATCTGAAGTCAAACAAATTAGGAAATATAATTTTTAGTAAAATCTATGACCACCATAAAGGGTGACAAAAAATTCCTTTGCCTCATATTGTGTTTCTGAAACTACATGATTTCATTAGCTGCCTCTCTAAGCAGTACAACCGTATAAAAAATTAGTTTATACGAGAGTGGTCCATGGTGAAATGGCCCCTTTAGCTGGTGTCATCACTTTTGCTGAGTGTATTTTGTGAGATCCACAGATTTCAGGCTAGGAGCCCTATGTACTATAGACTACCATTTGGAATAGTTGTACTGAGCTTTGCTATGCCAGAGACAGGTATTCAGATGGTTCAACCCGGGAATCTGTATAAAGGATTTTAGGTAATGAATGACAAAGACCATCCTACTGAACTCGGGTAAGATAGAGAACATGTACATACATAAACATACATCCTAAGATCCATCCATCTTCCAACTCCTTGTCCTGGGCAGGGTTGGGTAAGACATTCTAAGTGCAGAACTACATCTACGTTTACTCTCTGTTGCTGCTGATGTTACAAGAAAAGTTGAAGGGATAGACCAGAACATCAAAGTTAGAAAAATGTGGAGTCTGTACAAAAAAAATAAATAAATAAACGGTTTTAAACGCTTCATTACTTTGATTCATTACTGCAAGATTAAATCAGAGTACAGCTCTGATGTCTGGCCTGGACTCCAACTGCTAAATTGTGCAAATCACAGAAATACCCTTAAAAATAGATTTCCATTACTAGTTTTTTTTTTCCCTCCCATGTCATGCTTGTGGCATATCACGTGTATACAGAGTAATTTGTACATGGATAGCTATGAAATACTCACATCAGAAGAAAAATATTTAGCGTAAAAAGATGCAGAATAGAAGTAGGGATGTCTAAGTAAGCTTGAGTATGAATAGTACAGATACTGTGAGAAAGACACTGAAAAAAGCTGCTAAAGCAATAAACTGCCACTCTCTCCCTGGCTTTCTGGAAGCTGCAGCCGTTGCATTTTTTAACATCAGCAGAAACGCTCCTGAAACTTAACCCTTTGCCTCTACGCTTGAAATATAGCTCATTTTTATCCTGAATCTGGGTTACGTGTGAGTATGGTCTTGCCATACAGATTGAGCGCTCAGAGGTCTTGATTTTGACATTAAATTACAAAGAAAAACAACATTTTCTTTTCCCTTTTTCCACTCTTTTGCGTGGCCTAGACTGCGGTTAAGAAGTTGAAAATAACACAATGTAAATGCCCTGTGCCTCAGCGCGAGAAGCCGACCCAGTAAAGCTCCCAAAATAAAATCCAAATGAGAGGGTCTGGAAAATGACCGTGTGCCATTTTGCCCCACACAGATTGCAGTGGGCTGCTGTTCCACCTTGTGTTGTATTTGCTGACCTGCCAGGGAGCAAGTAGAGAGGGGGCAAGGGGACAGTCTTTAGGATGCCACAAAAGCATCCAAGGGGACATGCTGTAGGACCCACAGAAGCATCCAAGGGGACAATCTGTAGGACACCACAGAAGCATCCAAGGGGACACTGTAGGACCCACAGAAGCATCCAAGGGGACAATCTGTAGGACGCCACAGAAGCATCCAAGGGGACAATCTGTAGGACGCCACAGAAGCATCTAAGGGGACAATCTGTAGGACCCACAGAAGCATCCAAGGGGACACTTTCACACTAGCATCACAGCAAATGATTAGTTAGATTGTTCACAGCAATTCATTAATAAATTCATGTTAAAAAATTAGTCATTTAGCTAGCTAGTGGCTAAGTGTTTAGATGTAAATTGTTCATTTGCTTGGTTATGTCTGTTTGAAACATACTCACATATCTCTATTGTCACAGGCAAAACTGCTTTCTATAATTAGTCATATAGTCATAATTAAAATGTAATCATCTTTTATACATTTTTAAATATTGATTTAGTTAATTCAGTCTCACTGGTAAAGATACCGCTATAGACATAACTGAATAGTAAAAGATTTCATTTCATTTTTTTCAGTCTCCTTGTGTTGGGTCCATCTTCTGCATTCTACAAAGAGAGCTGAAGTTAAACGACAAACGCAGATGGGCATTTTTTCCAAGCCATCAAAACAGGCCTGGTGAAGAGCAGCACACAAGAATGGGGTGATGTCAGAAGCAGGCCAGCCAACCTGAGGTCTTCAATGCGCCAAATGAACGTATATGAGAGAAGACAGCAGCGGACAGTCATATACAGCTTTATATATGACAGTATCAACAAGGTCTTTGAGTTCCTCCTATTCTGAAAGTCTGGGAATGTCTGCCTTGAAAAATCAGCTTGAGAGTGGAAATACGGAGAGAAATCCAAGACTTTTTCATAATGGGAAACATCTGACATAGAATAGTCTCTCACACTAAAGTAACGGCAGAGCAGCTCAGATATTCATTCTGTTTTCATGGGGGTTTCTTCAGGATTCTTTGACTTTCTTCCACAATTCCGTCTTACCTTCCGTCTTCCTAAGCAAAAGGCACAAGTGCAGTTCAGGCAAACTTATGAACTGTATTTTGTCCCGGAGTGCGTCTGTATGTGAGTGACCACCCAACTCTTTCAGCCTTGGCTACCTGGGTCAGCCTTAGACAAGTCACCCATGGTCATTTTAACCATTTCTTTGAAACATTTAGATTTTGCTCCTAGTTACAAGATATCAAAGAAGATGACATTGTACTTTACAGACAAATGAAATGAAGTTGGTGAATTTAATTAAACCACAACTAGCAGCAAACTACAGTTTTAACCAGTTTTGTTACCATACGTTGGTACTATAATCTGATTGTAGCTGTATCTTCCAGAATTGGAACTGGAATCCAGCAGTGCTAATGACTAAGAATATTCTACTTAATAAACTTTAAGTTCTGGGTTTTAAAACTGTCATTTTAACATTCAAATGATGTATTTTAAAATATACTACACTTTCGCATGCTCTGCTACTTCAAAGACCTGTTTGTTTTAACGGGGAGGGTGGGGGTTATTTACACAAGCACTAACGAGTTTGGGTTCATGTCAAATAAGGGCCCTCATCGTTTCCACTATGCATTGCCCTTTTCTTCTGCGGAAGTTTCATAAATGGGAAGATCAAGGAGCAAATGCAGTAGGTGTATTGGACATTTTAGGTTTATAATCCAGAGTCTTGGTCTTCTTTGATGAGAAGCCAAAACGCAGCATGGGGTTGGTGTAAATGAGCAAAGAGATGGAGTTTCCTAGGGATTCACTAAAGTCTAGCTTTAAAACACCCCCCCCCACAAGGCTGCAGAAAACAGCAATGAACACGTTGCCTGTGCAGCCAGTGTCATATAATTGCAAACTGCTCTTTTGAGAGTAATATGGCAGACACTAAATAAATGACTACTTAACGAAGACCCTGCTCACTGCAAAATTATTATCTTTAGCATGAGGAGAGAAGTCACAGACAAACACCCTTTATCATCTAGTAGCCAAAGTAATTTGAGATGCACTGCGACCTGTGGAAGGGTTGCCTTGGGTGGTTTGGGAATGGCTACGATTTGAACAATAATCTGACATCAACTGATAAGAAGAGAAAATGGAATATTTCTACCCTACTTTCTGTAGCGGACCTATAAAGTGCAGTTCCTCTGCTTTCAGTCTCACACACCAGCCCGCAGCTGAGTGCCATCACAGAAAGACAGTTGGTGGTAAACTTAACCCAGATTGGATGATGAAACTTAAACCGCAGAACCATAATCTGTCACATCAACATGCACCCTCTTCTGAGATCCCACTGCACAAAATACTTACATACACCAGTTCACCTAACTGCACTGCATGTCTGTGAGCTATGATTGAAACTGGAGTACCTGAAGGAAGTCTATAAATGCACAGGAAGACCATACTTATATATAAATAAAATATTTCTGGGTTTTATGTATTGTAAACCTGTGAATAAAATATAGAAAATTTGTACATAGACATCAAACTCAAAATGAGGAAATCATTTATTAAAACCTGAAGATTGTTGAGCATGAGTCAACTTAAAAAGCTTGATTATGCAATGTACCACCTGAAAAACTTAACACAAGAAAAAGAATTGGCACAACTCTTAAGTAGACTTAAAAAATATATATATATATATATTTAATTTAAATATATAAAGCATTTAATTTCAATATATATTAAAAGTCCATGCAGTTATGGACATGTTCATTATCACTGCAAATAAACTTTATGGTGTAGCCACTGAAAAAATAATTCAACTTTTACTTAATATGTCTGCACTTCTGGAAAAACCCATCTCCTGTCGATGATAAAGCTTTGATAAAATGTCAACAAAGGTCTTCTACAATGCATTTGTGCATTGCATAATTAAACCACATGTCACATTGCATAGACCATAAAATGAAAATGGCTGAGAGGCAGTCTGTGCTGTAATGGATCCGGGTGCCAGGTCATTTACACATAGGTAATTTAGATCATTTAAACTTGTGGGCTCAAAATAATACAATGAGAGATCAAACAGGTCCAGAACACAGTTTGCATGGTTACATGTTTTCATAAATGCCCCCGTTTAAGCCTTTCTAGGTAATAGGGAACACAGGGTGGTACCAGCAACGAAGCCTGTTTTCAGTTTATGGTCAGTCAAGCTTAGGGGTGAGCAGCCTTAAAGTGCAGAGTCTGCACAGGAGCCCATGAGCTACCTGTTGGGAACCCCCAGGGGATTTCCCCGTAAAATACCATCAAAGACAAACAAATGCCTGACTCACAAATAAATTTCGTGTTAAATCAGCAGTGTTGCTCGTCAGCTGCTTGCATGGCACCTAGGACAGAAAGTCACAGGATCTGTTACTCCGAATTTCAACACTACCCTAATGCTACACTGACAGAGTCTGTCGCATCGACAGCTTATGAGGGAAACACTTTTAATGGGCAGAGCTGGCAAAAAATGACAAGCCAGCACTGGCCATCCATTCACACAGATTTAGCCACGTAGAAATTATGATTATTATTACTACATAGGAGCAAATAAAAAATACTTAAAACATAATATAAAAGTATCTTTAGAGTGAATAAGGCCAAGAAGAGGACAAAAATTGTCAGATCGGGATAGGAGAATGAGAAATAAAGAAATATTTTGTTTTTTTAGCATTCTAGACCTCAGTAATGAAAGCAAAATAATGGATTTTTTTTTCCATAAATAAATACTGCTCTGCTCCTCACTGCAGAGATGGCATTGATCCCATAATCAGAAAGGCCAGAATCTATCAAAATATGTCCAAGGATCATATAGCATGGAAAACCAAAATCACTGATTTGTGCGCCGCCTAACTAGCTGATCTACCCAGTTTTAACAAACAGTTCTTAAGGTAGACAGCACTGAACAGAACTAGCAGACAAATCCATCGCGCAGCAACAAACAGCAATTCATCAGAATCGACCCTTGACATGCAGCAAATATCAAACACAAGGGGCACAAGCAGCCTTACACACAGTTTTTGGGGCCCGAATCAAACTCGAAACTCTCGTTGCGCACGGCAAGAAAACTACCAACCATTCCGGAGGCCTTGCTCACAGAGAAAAGCAACCTCATTAAAACATTATGATATGAAACAAAATCCCAGCTATGAGGGAAAAAACACTGCACTCTGGAGAACAGCCCTCTGAAGACTTCAGCACAACAGAGCACATTTTATAAACACATTTCCAGAGATTTAAATGCTTATGCTACAAATAAAGTGTTCCTTGAATGTTCCATTACCGTTGCATAAACAAGTTTCCATCACATTTCTCGTTGAACAAAAAGTTTCAGTCCTATAGAAGAATTACTGCACAACCAGAGCTGTGTATGTGAAGTTTGAATATGTATTCTATTGTTACCTATTCTGCTTTATGGTACTACCCAAGCACAAGCCGTACAATTGTACAATATCAGCAATGCATAAAACAAGTGGGTATGGATGGAACAATGGATGGTTGGAGGGATGGATGGATGGAGGGATGCATGGATGGATGGATCGATGATGATTATTATAATTATTAGCATGATATTATATTATGTTCTTCAAAAGTTCATTGTAGGGGAGACACAGTCCAGGTTTCGGATGGGTGTCCAAACTTGCAGATGTGGCATGAATCTGCAAATCCATCAGGGCTCCGCTCTCCTCTTGAAACCTGGGGGGATCATTCCAACAGACACAGACTCACCAGCAGAGAGAGACACAAGCCAGCGACTCCTCTTCCATCCCCTGAGATAAAGGGTATTTTTTTTCACCCCCGCTGTAAACTATTGTCTTTCTGGCCCCCCAGAGGGGAGGAATGCTTCAAACAAACACATGCAAAGGATACAACAGTGTGGGTCGGTCCTCAGTTCAGCAGCAGCAGGAGAAAAGCGACGGAACGCTGGCAGCACATTTGATGAAAGATCATTCTTTGCAAAGAGATTTCACCACTATACCATAAAAGATGAATAATTTATATTGGAAAAAAAAGTTTTTTGTACCCTGTAAGGGCATCTCAGCACAGCCGTGTGGCTGCAAAAAAAACCTCTTTGAGGTTTAAAACAGTTTGCATGTTTTTGATACTTTTAATTTACAAATTATGTTCTCGCAGTATGTTTGAAGTCACTATTGACTGTCACAGCGTTACTAAATTCCAGAATGTTCCCAAGAGGAGTCTTACATTCTGAAAAAGAAAGTATTAAAACAACTTTTGAAGTATTATGAACAGTAAAACAGCTTAATAAAACCAATTTTCACTCCAGAATTACATGAAAAGTCAGCGTCATCAAAATAAATGGGACTAAATTAATTTTTTACTCAGAGAAAAGCTGAAAGTATTGTGTATGATTACATAATACTTCTTTTAAAGGAAGTCCAAACAGTAATTTTCCTTACTATTAACTCAGTTTTGTCTGTCTTATTATTATTTTGTCTGTCTCCCATCCATTTGCTTTTCAGCTCATAACGGCATAAAAATTGCCAGCCCTGGAAATCATTACATAAGTGTTCAAAATAAATGGGGTTAAACAGAATAAATGTGTTATAATTTTCTGCACAATTTTAAGTTCCCACTTAGCTGCTTGATTCCAGCAGTTGGTGAACTTTAAACTGCAGGTATGAAGTCACAAAATGAGCACTGCCCATGTGACTTTTGGGCGAGGGCAGCCCTGCCAATCAGGAGACGCGGTTATGTTTCCCTGGGACCTACTGCATCCATGTCCATCAGGAGCCAGTGGGGGGGTGACGGCAGAATCCCTTTGCAGGAGGGTGCCTCGGCAGGCCGGTCCAGACGGCCCCGGAATGTTCCAGTCTCACGGGAATGAAGGGTAACCCCGGACAGGAAATGCCACTGAAGCATAAACATACACACATAACAGTATATAGAAGTAGAGTGAAACACTGCAGAGAAGCGATAAATAGGTCCAGATCTTAAAAAAAGAAAATACATTAAATTATAGGGGATCTCTTGAGATGAGGTAGGGGAGGAGGGGGGTGGAGCAGAAGGTGTGGCTGGGGCTGCAGATTGTAAACTCATTTTGATGGCCAGGAAGGGGGGAGGCAGTGGGGAATTGTGGCTTTTAAACTGAGAAGTCAGGCATTTGTACCGTGATCCCTCCACTCTCTCTAGGCAGCTGAAGGCCCTCCTACTCTGCATAACTTCTGCACTGTTATGCGGCAAAAGCCCTTCTGTGTGACGACGGTTCAGAGTATTAAGGACGGACTTCTGACCAGGAGTCTACGGCACATTCCTGGACAACAAAACAAAAGATTTTCGGTATATAAATGCCTGCATTGTTGAAATTGAATGGCACAGAACTTTATCCAAGCGGACACCCTGTACCATAGAATACGTTTTGCCCTGTGCTCATAAATTCAAATAATTTCATAAAAATTAGTTGCATTGCCAAGATAATTTGCGGACGACAGGCATCAATCTGGATAATAAGGGACGTTAAGGAAAATCACATAAATCAAGACAAGCCACTTAAAATCTCAGCCGTCACTTTTAGATTATTAATGACTGTTGGAATAGATCTGGTAGTTCAGCCAGCCAAATACCTTAAGTATACTGCTATAAATCCAGTGCTATTCTAGTATTTGATAATTATCTGGAACGTACAGGTTACTTTCAAAGCAGGATTCCAGGTTTCTTTTCTAAACTGAGAAAACACTAAACTGATTTACTTTCTATAATGATGTGTTAAGCTGAGTGAATAAACACTCCGGCGGACGGAAAAACGCACGTGGCAGCCGACCAAACCCAAGTTAAACCTGCATCAGTAGCAGACCTAATATCTTCATGCTGTTGGACCAAAGTGATTGACTTTGATCGTACGATAAATAGCAACAATTTATTTGCACAACCACATCTATGTCTTTACTTAATTTGTTGCTATTTTTTCTTTTGTACCTAAGAACTATTATTCCTTATGGTTTGGAATTAATGCAGAATAATCTGGGAGAAAAATTAATTTGTATTTGAAACTGCATATGATGTCGTGAAAAATATTGCGAATCTGTGACCCAGACAATTAGTACTAGAAATACAGGAAGTGACTATACTCCAAGTATTAGTATTAACTTCCAGCTGGATATAGTTAACTAGCGCTGACATTATTCCTTAACCTGTCTAGCTGTTGCCTTTGTTTATTGTTCTTTTTACTCTACTTTTCCCTCCTCCGATCTGCCCACAAGCCCGAAATTGTAATTCAAGACAGAGGAGAGTATTTCGGAGGGGGAGTAACCGAGAAAAAGCAGGCACCTCATTGGCTGACTGGGGATGCCCCATTTTCAGATGAACCTTTCTCCCCCTGCCCAGTTATTTGTTCCTCACGTTCACGGCTATGAGTGACTAGTGATCTAATCCAGGAATTTATCTTTACAGAGTTAGCAGTGCATTTCTAACTGCCCTTACTGGTATAATGAATATCTAATAAAATGACTAATTCTCTATTTGCCTTTTTGAGCATTTAAGCTACTCGAGAGACTATTGAATGTTGCTTTTCAAATTCACATATTCAAATTGAATGTTTTATTTTAGTTTGTACTAAATGTACATGTTTTTTTTTTTGTCCCATCTCCCTCAGCAGTCAGATATATTATTTTCTATACGATTCATAAAGCATGATATCAAGGTTCCAGCTAACATGTAGTTGCTGTAGTTTGCCATGTGCTGCTACTGTATAATCAGTATGTGCACGGCACTGCTGAGGCAGTCTGAGGGATGCTCCTGACCTCAAGCCTCCGTGTCTGCGGTATCTAAGGGTGAAGGACGGAGTAAAGTGGAACACCCAGGAGCAACAAAGAAAGAAAAAAAAAATTGCAGCTTCTGTGGAGAGAGACCCGTCCCACATCACTGGCTCCGTCTCCCCAGCAAGATCCTGCTTGCTTCGATTCCCCCCCTCACATTCTTCTTTTTAAACCATTAGACGTCTCGGGGCCCACAAAATCCTCACATGTGTTGCCTTGGGATCTCTATCAACACATTCCAGGCAATAGTTTTAGGAAAGAAAATTAACGGTAAAGAAAGAGAAGAGTTAGAAAAAAATGCATTTCAGGAAGAGGGGTGTGGTCACAGAGGTATTCGGTAGATCTGGAACCCATCAGCCATTAATTTGATGTCTGATTGCAACCAAATCCACTCAGCCTCCTTGTTTATGTCCTTGGCTGAACTACAGCATCCCAAAGAAGAGTTTGAATTGCCTTCAACTCTTCCTCAGCTAAGCACAAAGACAGACACGCGTAGTTCAGAGATAATCTCCGTCTCTTTCAAAGGAAGCTGTCTCCTTCAGTGAAACTCATGCATAGGAAATTTCAAAAGACTCACTCGAGCTGTAGTGGAGCCCAATTGCTTAAGGCAGCACAATAGTAAACATATTGCTTTGGGTTTGATAACTTAATTTTATTTTGGGGATTAATAACATTTTTTTATGTGTTTATCTATCTACCTAAATACTTTCTTAAGTTAGTGTGCCTGTTATTTTACTAGGATATTACTGTATTAGCATAGTACCACATGAAAGTAACCTTGTTGGTGGGTGGGTTATCCTTGAATACTCCTAGAAAAAAAATACTGTCTAAATAACTGAACTGACTATGTCTGGTGTCTGTTTGTGTGTTTATGGCCTCATTTCTCGTCGTATTCGGTATTTTATCTGCATGCTTGTAACCAGCAGGTCACCTGGGCCAGACAAGGCTGCCAAATAAATAAAAGGGGAAATGGAAGTAGAAACAAACAAAGACTGTGAACTGAGCACATGAACTCGAAGGGGAGTCTGCGTGGACGCAGGACGCGAGGAGGGAAAGTATTGCCACGTGTTCTGGGTTATGGGAACCAGCCCCTGCCTTGGGCCAATCTCAACAGACTGGGGGCAGGAAAAATCTCAGCATGGCCTACTGCTTTGTCCCTGTCGTCTTTGTTAAAAAATATAGGCATATATAACACAGAATTAATTTCTCAGAGATCGCACAATATCTGATAAGGAACTTGAACAGAATTTGGGGGGGGGGGGGGGGGGT
>JAODJU010000045.1:12636467-12647053 GCA_026776725.1 Gnathonemus echidnorhynchus | reverse complement strand
GGTTTAACCGGCTGAATCAGGAGAATACTCCCATAAAACCTAATAAAAATACAAACCAAGGTGGGTAGTTCAGGTCCAGGGAGTGAAAGTCCACACCAACCAGTTGAGTATCTGTGACTGTGACTGCGTATACTCAACTGGTTGGTTGAAACAAAATCTTGGTCTGGATTTTTACTCTCTGGACCTGAATGGAAAAGCATAAAGGGATTCTGATAAGTTGCCAATTTAAAGTCATATGCAGCATTTCTCCTATGCGAAGAGTGAAATCAACCAGTGCTTAAGTATAGTATGTGAGGAGAGCTTCACTGGAGATCAAGGCAGTATTGTCTTTGGTTTCTGTGTCCACAAGGGGAGTTCAGTCGCACGGAAAAGCACGTGAAATTCAAACAATAGACTAAGGCACTAGAATAGTAGAACTTTCACATGCAGTTTCACCATTAAGACAGATAAGATCTACTGCTCCTTCACACCTCCTTTCAGTCGTGACCTGTAATTACGTTACTCAGCAGTCAATCAGGAACATCACCCAAAATGAGCCTAAGCACTGCCACATGTGTCGATACATTTATAAGCCAAAGATACTTTTATTTTAACAATAGCTGAAAGATCAATAACTTAGGAGGACATTGTTTAATGGCTTTGATGAAAAGTCATATGAGCATAACATTCAAAAAGCGTAACAAAACCTGCACGTCTAACAATGAAATTCAGTTATTAGACGGGCTCCGGATTTCAGCAAGGCTTTACTCGACTCTCTCCAAGTTATCTAACAATACTAGTGGAACATTCCTCGCAAATTCACAGCACGCACGTTCTAAGTGGTCGTTTCCTGATGTGGCAAGCTGTGGGGTGGAGTTCTGCCACAAGGGGAGGATAGAGACACAGGACAGAAAGGTTCGCACAAACAAAGGGGCTTTATTAGAGAGAGAGCGGCAGAAGTGTGGACAGGGCGTCTATGGGGATCAAAAGGGGGTGCCAAAAAAAAGTGAAAACGCTGCAACCGAGGAAAAACGGGGGCTTGGGCCATCAACACCACTCCCCAGGGGTACACAGACTCCCTGAGAGGTGGAGGGGGGGGGCAAAACCCATCCAGCTGATGCCTTTAAACTGTGATGAGGATAATCAGTGCAGGCAGAGTCAGCAGGGATTCATTAGCTAAACCCAGCCCAGTGCCACCGATGTAACGCCTCAGTACTGTGGCGTTTTTTGGTAAATAAAAAACCAAATCACAATATTACATAAAACAAACCTTATATGAACAGTTAATGTGTCTAACTGCTGGTGAATAGGACCTCAGTTGTAGCATTTGAAACATATGGTCATGAATCATGCATTTAATTACTTAAAGTAGCCCAGAGCACATATAACATAGCATGAATCAGTCGGTATGAATGATATAGTATGTCTGATCTCAGATACCCACGTCGAGCCAGTGCCACCATTTAATTGTGCATCCCTGTTGGGTATTTTCCAGTATTTATTTAAAAGAAAGTTCCTTCCTGAAGACTATTCCGGATCCTTTTGAATTAAACGGCTCACTTTCTCTCTCTCTCCAAAATACTCTTTTTATCTAGGATTTTTAGTCTAACTATAATGTAGGAAGTAAAGACTTCAATGTGTAAGAACCATTAAAGAGATTTTAATTAGGCATATTATTGTACTAAGATTTTAATATGTCTTCACCTTAGAAAGGTTTTATCACTTCGTTGTTGACATTAAGTCCAAGTTCCTTGTTTGTTCAGAAATCCTGTCAAAATAACATGAGAAATTCCCAGTTTCTTCATGACCACTAAGTTGTAAAAACCAATGATTCGACAGGGGCTGTGGGTGATGTGCAGCTGCAAACTGGACGCTTTCACACATCCTCAGCACCGCCCATTACCAGGAAAGAAAGGGACCTTGGCAAAGCAGCACAGGAGATCCGGTGCATTTCAACAGGCTCACAGTCAGAACTCAGCCCCTAAGATGAAGATCGACTCTCATTGCACTTAATAGCAAAGTGCTGTGAGCGCAGAATCCTTAAAGGTACAGATACACAAACAATGAAGGGCACAGAAAATCAAAGGTGAAGATATTTCACGAAGAGATTCTACATGCAGCTTGTTACCTATACATCTCCGGAATGATATCTTACTTCTTGACCCCACAATCAGCGAATTATCTGTTTGGAGGCACTAAAATAATATATATATATATATATATATATAAAATCTACATTTGTCTATAATACAAACATGAACTCTTCATACATTTTCAAGGTTGAGTGCCTTCATGAAATTACTTCCAGTGCTACTTGTGGAAAATGGTCACAGGCATATTCACAGAGATATGAAAAGATAGGGAAATGCCCCTAATGGTAAGTTTAAGCACATGGGTTCTTTGGCGTGGATCACAGAATTGCTGTTCTGCTTAAATTCTTATATAATGATGTACAATGCAAAAGTAAACAAAAGCAAAGTCAAAGTACACAAATAATCTACTACTATCTGTCATCTCTCTGTGAACCATTGTCTCATAGACAAATAAATCTACTCCCATCTTGACTGTAAATGCAAGTTCATAATATCCCATGATTTTTTTCCCCTTTAATAATTTTATCTATGTAACATTTACTTGGACTGGGAACCCCTTCACTCAAAAGTTTGCCCTGATCAATGCTTATCTGGAAGGTTACATTTCCACTTGGGACACCATTCAGCCAAATTTGATCCTCCTTATTTCCGTCCAGCTGACCACATTTATAAACCCTGCCAACTCAATTATTTTAACCAGGTCCAGCTGGATTTCCTTTAATCGAAGTGTCTGTGGACACAGAGTCAGTTGCCATAAGAGGGCACGAGATCATCTCAACGTGCCTTATGACGTGACCGTCACAGCTGATCAGAGCAGAATAGGTAGCAGAGAGATACTTTGTTGACACAGATTTATGCAGAGCTGCTATAAAATGTAATGCATATACACACATACGATGTTTACGTGAGACTGTCCAACTTGGAATGGTGGCACGAAGCACCAAATGAGGCAATTGCTCGTAATCTTGCGGTAATAGCTGAGGCGTCTTGGATGGCAGAAAGTTTTGTGGTCTCGACACATCCTCTCTACCCCTGAAGCTATAAGAGATTTTTACTCTAGGATTAAATATACAGAGTGTGTTTCAATCCCAAACAAGTGCAGACAGATTATTCCATAAACAGAACAAGAAAAACATGCGAATGCAATAATCAAAACAGTGCGTTTGTTGACATAATGAGAGGACAGAAGTATTTAATTGGTTATGGCAGGGGTCTCCAACTCTGGTCCTGGAGAGCTACCGTCCAGTAGGTTTTCTATCCTACCCGGCTTCTGATGAGCCACACCTGTTCTCAGGTAAATACCAGGAGCAGGTGTGGTACAGAAGTGGGACAGAAAACCTACTGGATAGTAAATCTCCAGGACCGGAGTTGGAGACCCCTGGGTTAGGTCATATTTCAGTGGCACAGTGTTGGCCGAATCCGCAGCGAAACATGATCGGCATGGTTGTATTGAAGGGAAACAGTTATAGAAAAAACTTAGATAAAATTAAAGAATTCAGAGATGCAGACTGGGCTGAGTTTCCCAAAAGCATTGAAGCACTAAAAGGAAAAGATCTAAAAGCTCTAATTAATCTGGATAAATAGATTTTTCAACAAACATTTATATTATTATATCATGCATTGAAATATTATGTCTTTCTAGCAGTGGTGTCATGTGGCTCACGTCAGTGCTTCCCAGTCCGGCCCTCAGGGACACACAGAATGTCCACGTTTTTGCTCCCACCCAGCACCAGGTAGAGAGCAATAACGTGGACTGCTTGGCAGGGAGGTGGGAGGGAGCAAAAACATGGACCGGCTGTGGGTCCCTGAGGACCGGATTGGGAAACACTGGCTTACATGTTGAATTAGTTACCTAAAACAAAAGGGATTCTAGTTTCACCGATTCTGGGAAATTCATCCCTGATGATTGAGAGCAGATGTAGCTTCTGAAGGAGCTTCATCCTAATGAGGCACATAATCCATAAGAGAAATGTCTTTGTATGACACAAGAGAACCTTCCTTAACTTCACAGATATCACGTTTAGCCAGAATGATTGTGTACCTCTGACCTTCACAATTTTGCGTTTGAAGAAGCCAGTTAAATGGGTTTTTGTTGTTATTGGTTCCGTTATTCCCAAATATCTCAGCGGCTCTTTTCTTAGCAAAAGCTGTAGTCCTAACATGCATTTTTAATATTACTACAATAGATGCAAAAGTTTAATTTAATACAGTGATATTTGCATTCTGCCTTCCTGATGGTTACCATTATGTGCAGATGGATGGATTTTATCTTTAAAAGCTTTCTATTCTTAGTTGTGCCATATTATTTATTCTTGGGTTTGAAACAATGTTTTTTTTCCTGAGAGTAATGTCTCTTTCTGCCCAATGTCGCTTATATCAAACCTGATGTTTAGAGTTTCAAGGCTTGTTTGTATAGTTTTGTTCATTTAAGTATCCATAAATAAATTGGTTCACTGTACATTGAGTTATATTCAATGGAAAAATAGATACATGCCAGTAGAACAATAAAATAATGCTAAAATGATTATTACCCCTTTTTTGCTAAGAAAAAATAAATACAAGGAAAAGTGCAGGTTATAAGAAGGCATTCCAGTGATGTGGTTAAATGGAGAAAAATGTCCTGGGTCTCTTCAGAGTGTCCTGGGTCTCTTCAGAGTGTCCTGGGTCTCTTCAGAGTGTCCTCCTTTCTTATACCAAACGTTCTCATAACTTCTTTGAAGACGCGGTTGTCACGATCCGTGCATGCGAGCGAACCGGGAAGCAGGCGAGAGAGCCGTGGATAAAGGTAAACTGGGTTTATTCTTGGGGACACGAACAAACACGGCAGACAACATCAATGACGGACACCCAACTAAGGAAGACGTGGACTAATATACATGAAACGAGCCAAAACAACAGGGAACAGCTGGGCACAATCGGGGAAGCACACGTGGATAATGAAGGGGCGTGGCACACACGAGGATTGAACGAGCCGGTCATGACAGCGGTCAGTCAGTGTTATATTATAATACAGATAAACATCTCATTCATTTACTTTCTTACTGTTTCCAGTTCCTCTCTAAAACTGTCCAGCCTCCCTATTATACAGTCTGTATTAAATACAGAAAAATATTTTTCCCTATGAAACAAATATGTTGTTTCATACTTCTACTCCATAAAATAAAAGCAAGCTATTTTGAGCTCCCAGAAATTAAACCCAATCATACTATTATTTGGTGGTACTGCTTCTCATTTGCATTTGTTTAGCACTAATGAAAGAAATATTTGAAAAATAAATTCTGTCTGAAACTTCAGGCCCTGGTCTTCACCACTCCATTGCAATCAAGATGAAATTTTCAAGGACATCAAGCCTGAGACCAGGCTGATTTTCTTCCCTTTTTCTTGCAAAGCTTTCTGTTAAATTACCCATGTTATCGCTCTACATGAGCCAGATTTTCACTTTTATAGGGTTGTATGAATGAATTTCACATTACCAGACAACACGAACAGTCTTTACCCCTCCGTGACCAAAGCAATGACCCTAAGAAATTCATTTTGTTTGTACAGGCAAAGTTTAAGCTGTAATAAAATGCATACATCAATCCAGTCTTCCATCTGTTTCTAAGAAATCTTTTCAGCACTCGAAACTAAGCATCTTAACGCTGTAACACACTACAGAGAAGTGACAGCTAGTGGTCACAGCTAGCTAAATGATCCATTACCACTTTATCCTTCCTACCACCTAGACATGTTGAGGCACTGAGCAAAAAACATTCCTTACATAGACTACATAGACTAGGCCCTAGTGTATTTGCTTGCATCTGCGCACAGATGCTTATAGGAATGACAATACGTTTTTGTTGAGTTAGTCCGCTGAAGAAATTGTACCTGGCTACCAAGGTGAAACAGCGATTAAAACATCATTTAAGCCATTTAGACATTATAAACAAAACAATGCAGATGGAGCTGGGAAGCTATAAACACTTAGAGAAAAAGCTGAAAATCCTGAATAGAATCTGTTTGGTTCCAAATGGAATCTGTTTGGTTGGGTTGGATGGTTTTGATTAGTAATATAGGGGGCCATCAAAAAACTTGAAAATTTGACCCTTATTCCCCAAAGCAGATGCGGGCTCCCTGGTAGGCCACAGCCTTCCCTTCCAGCTACACAACTCCAGCTTTTATAATTATCTTCACCCCCCCCTTCCCCTCCCCTTAATACTTCTTTACTCACATGTCCCTACTTGTCTAGTACATTGTTGAAGTTCCCCAGGTGCACTGTTGCACCCTGAACCTGACCAATCCCCACTTTGGCCTTGTGGTGCATACCATCTTGTCTTATCCTCTGGAGAAGGTTGTATGAACCCTGCTCTCCCAGGAAAAGCTCCTCAGGGCCAGAAAGCAGGTGAAATCCTTCGGTGAGGATACCTGTCACTGGCAGCGTAATTACTCAGTGTTTAGCAATACAGCCCACTGCTACGACTACCCCAATATCATAACAGGTCATTACTCTGTAACACACTGGCCATCTACAACGGTGCTAATTATGTTAGCAATACGCAATAACTTCACAAAACTGTGGTATTTTATCTCAAGAAATCGAAATTACGCAAAAATGTAGAGCTGTGCATTTGCAGATGGAAATTCACCAAAGTTGGTCCGTTTCTGGGTTCGAGGCATGATACTATCTGAATACAGACCCTGGGAAAATGTGTTCTTTTAGCCGTGTTAAAGACCAATAAAGACACAGTTATACCAATAACACAAAAAAGCTCTACGATTAGCTTGCAGTAGCAAAAATTCAAAATGAGATGTTGGTGCGTAGCACACGTCGTGCCAAGGAAGGAAGAATTTTACGTCACTATCAGAATCAGCTCTTTCTGGGACACCCGAGTAACAGTGTCAGACTTTGCTGAATTACTCAACAATTGATCCTAAGACAGTCTTATAAACCAGCAATTTTATTTTTTTTATGCTCTTGTAAGCATTCAGTTACCATTCCAAGGCTATCCAGACTATCCCCCGCCGCCTTGGAGAAAAACGTTGACATAGCCCAGGTCCCATGGAAATCATACTGTCTCTTACCCAGAGGTGGAACTTTTTGGCCCAGAAAGTAAAAATACAGACCGCGATTTTGTTTCAACCGACCAGTTGAGTGCTCTGTAACTGTGACTCTTTATGCGCAACTGACTGGTTAAAACGAAATCATGGTCTGGATTTAAAATTTCTGGACCTGAAATTTCCACCTTTCATCACACTTAATCAACATCACCTACCACATTTGTGGCATATATTATTTAAACTATACACTTTAAAATATAAACGTCTAAAGATTTGGATGATAAATATCAGCCACTGTAGCCTGACTATGCACCACATGGCTTAAATCACTGCCTCAATGTACTTTTTCATCATGTAAAAAAATTCTAATGATTTTTCCCCTATTTGGTATTCTCCATTCTCCATTTTCTAAAACCTGATGTGCATAATTCAAGGTCTTTAATGTAACATTGTGAAAGAGCATTGTCAGGAGCACAGACCAGAGTAAATTAGCCCAGCGCAAAGTTAGTTGTTTTGAAATTGCTCGCATACTAATTTAAATAACTATAGCTTATATAATTTCAACTCACTTTGTGATTTCATTGGAATTCAGAATAAATCTCTATGCAGGCCTTGGCTGCTAGTTTCATAGACTTGGTAGAAACTTATAAAATAAATAGTTTTTTATGGTATAAGCTAAATTACAGGGGCATAATGAAAGGGAGAGATTACAAAATTATCCATTTATCCAGCTTCCAATCTTACCATATATAAACCCAAATGTACTTACAGAAACTGCTGTTGGAAGCAGGAAAAAAAGGTGACATAATTAGAGCAGGAAGTTTATTTTAAATATTTGCAACAGAAGCATAAACAAACAAACAAGGGAAAGAAGCTGTTTGCAGTGGGCTTGTATGTATTTAAAAGGCAAGTATCTAAGCGTTTCCTTGAATTCATTGATCTGCCTGCAAGGGGCGTTGGTTCAGACAAGGGATGCAGGAAATACTAAGTCAGTTATAGTACTGCTCCTGTTATTATAGGATAGAAATCTGAAGTTAGACATCACATACATACTAAAATTATATTTTTCAAAGCAACATAGAGAGCAGGGTCAACCAGCACCTCTGAAGCGACTGAGGTTAAGGGCCTTGCTGAAGGGCTCGACTGTGATAGAGCTACTCTGACAGCCATTGGATGTGAAGACACAAGCCAGCTTCCCGACAATGCCACAGATCCCTATCCCGACATGATTTGCACAACACTAGGGGCCTGTGTCATAAAGCCGGAGTTCTCGTTTAGCCGGATAACTTGTTGGATTTGTTGGAAGGTAGTCGGGCTAAATGTAAGTGAAGGGAGATAAAGTCCATTTAAATTGGGGTACCTTAAATCTGACAAGTTATCTGGCTAAGCAAGAAATCCGGCTTTGTGAAACAGGCCCCAGACGTGAAGCATGCTCACAATCAGTCACAAAAACAATATCTGGCTAACGTTATATAATAGCCACAAGTACTCTTGGTAAAGTAATAAAGCTAATGGATATTAACTGAAGTGGAAAACACAGGTGTATGTCCTTAGCCCAGTCAAGAAAGTGGGCAAACTGTGGATTGTTTGGAATTTGTGCAAGTATTCTGACCATTAATCCCTTACCCACAGGAAGGGGAGTTTTTTTCTTTTATGAACTTGTAAAACAAAAAGTATTGTTTTGAAGAACTGCTTTAATGGGACATTTTAAAAACATTCCAGCCTCTTGAGATTGGCTTTGGTTCTAAGCAGGACTGGGGGGCAGTGAGTGGCTCAGTGACACAGGGCACTGCGCTGCTGGGGAGGAAGTCAGCAGTTCAAATTCCAGGGTCAGCAGAGTGGTTTCACTGGTGGGCTGTCATGCAAGGCTTTTAACCTGGAATTGCTCCAGGGACACTTTCACAAAAAATATAGGTAACGGATTAATTTTTTAGCAATTTATAAACACATTCACAAAGCATTATGATGCATTTATTAAGCATCTCAAGCATCATAAGTTCATCTCATCATCCAACAAGATACCAGTGATTTTATGGAGAAATTCCTGGCAGTTGTTTTATTGTCTTACTGTTAATCTGCATATTTTCTAATGTTAAACTGCATTCTTAGTTGTGAGCAAACCCAGATAAATAGCTTTAAACATTTCCTTTGCCTGCCTAAGACTTTTGCACAATACCGTATATTAGATACACGTATGTGCAAACAGTGACGTTTGTGGTGCATTTTTTATATAAATTTAATGTATCAGTTTCTGAATTATTGACAGTGGCAAATCCTGGCAAGATGGGCAGGTTGCCAGGTTGGGCTGACTTAATAAGCCGTTGCCCTCCATGTCCCCCCCACCGTCGACAACTTTCACCATCACCACCCTCCCCCACTGCCCCCCAACCCCCATAGGTCGACAACTTGGAATAATTAAAGGATCTGGACTGACATATTTTGCTAATTCATTCACTGCCAGAAGGGGAGTAGCTAAGCTAAGTTTTCTGTTTGGCACGATACTGCCTTCATTTTCCACAAATCGATCTTCAGATGTGAGTGTCTGTGAGCTGATCATTGATCATGTTTCCTCATGAATCCAATTTGTATATTTGATTCATAGAGGAAGCAGAGCAGCTCTGTCGCGGTTTCTCCTCCTGCCACCACTCTCTCTGTTTGGCATGATCTCCCTGTGTGGTGTGGCTCTCCTCCTGCAGTCCGACAATATGCACTGAGGGTAACTGGCATTTTAAATTGTCTGGAATAGATGGATGGATGGATGGATGGATGAAGGGATGGATGGATGGATGAATGGATGAAGGGATGGATGGATGGATGAATAGACAAACAGATGGATGGACGGATGGATGGATGAAGGGATGGACGGATGGATGGATGAAGGGATGGATGGATGAAGGGATGGATGGATGGATGGATGGATGGATGGATGATGGATGAAGGGATGGATGGATGAAGGGATGGATGAAAGGATGGATGGATGGATGGATGGATGGATGGATGGATGGACGAACGGATGGATGGATGGATGGATGGATGGAGGGACTGGGTATTTTCCTGTCAACATCACAATTCTGGAATTAGCAAAATAGATAATGGCGATTTTTGTTAGGTCATCTATTTTTCTGCTTTTTGACACTTTAACACTACAGCTCAGGGCAGCGTGATGGCGCAGTGGTGAGCACTGTTGGCTCACATTTCTGGGACCAAGGTCTGAGGCTCCACCCTGGCCACATGTGGAGCTGGCATGTTCTCCCCATGTCGTTGTGTGGATTCTTCAAGAGTTCTCCCATGTCCCCCCCAAAAAGTCCAAAAACATGCCAATGTGAACTGGAGTTACCAAACTGTCCATAGGTGTGCGTGTGCGAGTGAATGGTGCGTGAGTGAATGGTGCGTGAGTGACTGGTGCGTGAGTGAATGGTGCGTGAGTGACTGGTGCGTGAGTGAATGGTGCGTGAGTGACTGGTGCGTGAGTGAATG
>JAODJU010000045.1:12584870-12616470 GCA_026776725.1 Gnathonemus echidnorhynchus | reverse complement strand
TGATGTTCTATTGTTGGGGTGGGAAATAATTGTGACGAAATGGAAATGTGTTTTTCTGTTACATGTCTTGTTTATTATAAATAAACACATTATTCAAAAAAAAAAAATGTATTACTTGACAAGCTCTCTGATATAAGCTGAGCAAAGCCACTGATTACTCCTTTGACCAAATACGGTCATAAAACACAAGGTGCAGCAAGTGTCTGACCACCACTTCCTTTCTGACTTTCATCATATTCGATTCAGATCATCAAACCAAGACCTTGTGCAGGCCTGCGGTGGAGACTCACCAAGCCTGATTTTTAAGCTTGCGCAGCTCCTTGGTTGCCCATGTCGCCAGAGTCTTGGTTTTGCTAGTCTTAGATCTTCGGCCCTCGGTCAGCAACTCATTGATAAGGGGCCTCACCTCCACCAGCTTCATGACGTCCTTGCCGAAGGCAGTGCAAAGGTCACTGTGGGAAGGGGGATGCTATAGTCAGCCAAGTGACCTCAGATCAGCAGCTCCACAGTCCTTTAGGTTATTCACCAACACCATTTTGTGTGTGGGTGTGTGTATTTATATATATATATGCTGGTATATGCACACACACTAGGCCTGCAAAAGGCCTGGAAACTTTCCATTCATTGGTAAGTTAGGCTGGGATATTTTCAAAATTCCCCAAGTCAGAAACTTTCCATGGCAATTAACAGGAATATATGGAAATTAATGGGAAATTCAAAGAATTTTGCAAGAACAGCACACACACACACAATATGGAAAGTTAGATTAGATTGTCTCATAACTGAATGATGGAAAGCATGCAAAGTAACTAGAGCCTTTAAATCTAAGGGCTCAGATTGGGAGACGTGAATCAATGCACTTCTCTCACTCTAAATTAATCAATGCAGAAGCTTTTTGAAAATGTGTCTGGTGGAAATCAGGCACCAAGCTGCCTTCATAACTTATATAGTATGATAATAGTACGTACAGGCACATAATCCTATACAGAAAAAAGATCAAAGCAAGGGCCCTTTTGAAAGAAACTCAGAAGTAGAATTAATTCAGATATTCATTGAATAGTCTTGAATAACTAGTTTTAAATTTAGTCATGTAAAGCTTGGTGACTCAGCTGTGAATTTCACACGACAAGTATAGAGGACTGAAAACTGGCTGGTTCAGGAAGTGTCCAAGAACTCCTACCAAGTTCCTCCAGAAATACCCAAGACTTTGTCCATTTATATTTCAGCACACAGACATTTTAAAGCTCGTCAGCACAGACGCTCACTGGTCTGACAGCAGTTTCACAGGAGGCAAAACATTCAAAACTGGAAGTGAGAATAACAAGCCTTAAGAAAACCTACTTCTTAAAGTAACTCAACACAACCGACGCCCACAAAAACAATTCAAATAATTTTACGCAACATCCCCCAGTAAGACGAAAGGAAGCTTCACAGCTGATTTTACAAGATGCCAAATAATTTATTTAATGGGATGTTGCTAGAGGTTAAAATTGTGCGATGACAAATCAGGCAGAATCGACAAGATCCCTATGACAGGATTATCAGTTCCCAGCATATCTGAATCGTACAGAACATCTTAAAACGGGTAACGCTAGTGTGTCACCAAGCAGCTGCCTGCATTGCCCAGGCCAATTAGTGTGTACTGTGATAGCATCAGGTTGTCCATGCAGGGCATGACTCGAGGATCTCCAAGTTATCATTTAGAATGACTAGAGCAATAGCAAAAGTCACTTTGGAGGATGCATTGAATCTTTAAGCTTCTATACATCTGGCTTTTCTAATTACTGGGCGCTTTAATCCCAAAGTAAACAAAATAATGAGACTGCAAACATAAAAGCAGTATATACTGCTCAACACGGTAATAATGCTAGTTTTTGCTGCTGAAAGCAACGCTAACTACTCAAAGGTTTGTGGCTGGGTGGAAAAAAAATCAGCAGAAGCGGGTAAAGAGCCGTCAGTTATGTGGGTCTGTTTGAGAGGATCTTTATGGCGAAAAGCAAGACAAAGAACCTGCAAGAGCGACTCATCACCGGAAGCAGCTGCATCAGCACAGCACAGATATTCTAATTAACACAGAAGGGGCCACAACAGCAGCTTTAAAAATACTAGATAAGCCAGCCAAAATTAGGAGAAATTCAGGTATCAGACATTGTGTTGGAGGCAGCGGTACGGTCAAGTGCAGTGCAACTGCAATAAATCAGATATGGAGAAGGGAGAAGAGGCTCAAATCATTGAAATTCCATGACATCCGATGGCTGCATGCTTGTAGTCATTAACCACATGACTGCAAAAATGACATTAGCTAAAGCAGAAATGGTTTCAAGAAGTACAAAAACCATTCTTCTACTTCAAATGGTAGTCTTAAGACATGAATGTCGCAACTTTAACTGTATGCTGGAAAACACAGATTGTAGACTAAAAGGACCAAATTGCACATCTAAAAATGCACAAGGCAAGAGCAGAGTGATCACCACATTTAATGGCTTCCCGGGGGAAGAATAACCTTCATTTTTGCAGGCTTTCCCAATTAAAGATGGCAGTCATAAGCAGGACGGGACAGCAAGCAACTACAGCCGCAGCCATCATCTCTCACAAGGCAGCGAGGGTTTCAGACAAACAGAACTGCAGCGCTGCACTGCAGATGGACGTCCTGTGATATCGCTCACCCTATGAGGCCGGCAGCATTGGCTACCACACCATCAGAATGGTCCTCGTCTTCAGCAATGTGGTGAATAAAGGACAGGATGAACTCCACTCGGGGCTGAACCAGCATCACGTCCGCTGGAGAGAAAAGCGCATCAAATGCTGAGCAATTCAAACACAGTTAGACCAACACATTCCTTTCACAAAGATCAGCTGGTTAAACTTCCTTGCTACAAATAAGATACAGCTAACGAAGGCTAGAAAAGGCTGTGAATCAATTAAAAGTCAGTTTTCTTTGATTAATTTCAATTAATCACACCAAACTATAAAATCAAATATTTGCACATTAAATACCTACATTAATGTACAAATAAAACGGGAGTAATATGGGTCACTCTCACTCATACATTTTTTTCAGATTTGTAAAATAATTTTGAAGACTGACTCAAGATACACAACTTCATTGTTTAAACTATCAATTTTGCCTCAGGTAGCTAATGATTTGTTATATCACCATTTATGTAATAAACCAAGTATTTAATCAAACCCAGGGCAAGAGTTAGAGATGAGAGAGAGAAAAAAAGACAAAACTAATCAAAAATTAACCAAAAACCTACACAAACTATTTACCGTGGGCTACAAGCAAGATCGCTGTGAGTTACAATTGAAACGCTTAAAAACATTATCTGGGTTTTTGTCATTTTTGGTGAAAACTGTCAAAATCAGATCAACAAACTACAATTTTAATACATTTGGAAAGTAATGGCAATGCCAATTTCTTTACACAACAAAAAAATCTGAATTTCTCAATTTATGAGAATGACCCATATTAATATTTGTAATGGTTTTAACAAGCTAACATACAGATTATTCATTTAACAGAAATGATACAGCCAAGCAGGTATAAGGAGAACTTCAGTGCTTTCAGAAACGCACAAGCCATATGTACATATAAGCAGATACCCAACAGGTGGACTGACACATCCCTACCATGTGATCCATCTAAAGTCTAAAACCTACTTGAGAAATAGCCTGGAGAAACAGAAGTGCGTCTACTGAAACTGGACTTAATCTGAAAATTTTAAGGTACAAGCCATCAATAAAATAAAACAAAATACTGCAAATACGATACAATATTTTTTAATCCTATGTATGCCTCAATTGGGCAGTTTTAATAAAACTAAATAAACCAGGTAACAGATTCCCTTGAGACGCTAACACTTAATTTTCTTTTAAATTCTAGAATTCTGTGCAACGTCACACCATAAACTCTCCTAAACTCCAGGATGGAATATTAAAGGTCTCTTAAAAATCTTTGCTCACACTATTCTCCCATTCAGGTATTAAGCTGCTGCATGCGTTAATTCGATCAAAGAAACACGGCTTTAAAATTAATGCTACACCTTAATGCTATAAAATTCCCTATTCCTACTAAACAGCCTATATGAAGTTAAGACTCCAGCACAAAAATCAAATGAAAAGCCACTGATGGGCAGGACACTTACGATGTACGTTTTCCTGATCGCCTTTCAAGCCTTGAATAATCCCCGTGTAGGCTTCCAGACAGCCTTCTCGAAGCTCGTTCAGGTAGTCCACCATGTCGTAATCCGTCTGCCAGAGAAAGATGAGAATGTCGGCCACAAAATCCCCATTATCACCCGCAAGTGAGTAAAGCTCCAAGCTTAACTGGTTATTCGTTATGTGCCTAATGGAAAAGTGCATGTCCATCTAAGCTACGGGCTCCTAACCAGGCAGCGCCGCCCGTCTTACTGTCCTCCATCGCAGTCTGCTAGAAGCAGCCAGAACAGGAGCATATTTACAAAATGCTGGAGAGACAGACTTGCCAATCCTAAGCCATTCACAACCCCAACTCCACCAACCAAATGAATCATGGGAATTATTTGAAGGAAATGAAGGGCAAACCGTCATATGCTCAGACAGAGAGAGCAGCAACACATTAAAGGGGATCACTTCAAACCACAGCAATGAATGAGGAAATGCATCACGGAACAGGGGAACCATTCAACTCCAAGCGTCCAGAGGCCTGCGTCCAACACAAATGACTACCAGGGATTTTTAAAGGCAACCTCAAAAACAACTGTTTGTAATACTACTGTAACCGTTCATCTGTATTTGATTTTCAGTGGTATTACAATGATTAGGATTTTCCATGAACAGGAGTTTAAAGCAGAATCTGCAGTATAACAGAGCCAATCCAGCCCAAGCCACTTCCATCAATTTTAGCAGGTCACCATGGTGCACTGGCTACCTCTGAAGCAGCCCGAGAAAAATCCCCCACCGCTAACGAAAGCCAAGCAGCCAGTGGACGTAACTGGCTGAAAGGGACGACGGGCAGCACAATCTGCTCCCAGTGCTCGACATTCCTGTGCTCTTACCAAACCACAGGCCGCAATTCAAGCTTACTGAGGCATTTTGCTTCGTGCTGAATCTCAGGAATGTATGCAGTCGAGCCCATTAAGAGCACGTCAGCTTGTGTACGCAGGAGAGAATCAATTTAGTGTCCATGGTACACAGGTTTACTACCAAGAGCTAAGAGTGCAGCAAGCTGCTATAACATTGTGCTTTATAACCAATTGTGAAGTGCAAGGATTTTAAAACAAACTGCAGCTTTCATTGAACCATTAACTCTTGCCGGTCAGCAGGCCTGCAAATGAATCTATATTATGCTGTAACCCACAAGGTTCTGCAAGCAGCACAACAAAAACCAGCCATTTTTATATACTGGACGTACGCAATAAATAGCCTTTTAAGTGCCATAATACTGGAGGAGGGAACTAATTCAATAAGCAGCCAGTTATTTGCCATTAAAATGCAGTGAAAAAGCTGGGCCCCAAGTCCTTTTGTTCATTAACACACTATCCAATCCACATATCTGGCATGTGACCAAAGGGCTCCGGTCGCCCAAGGCAGCAGAAGTGAGGCTCCCACCTCAAATAAGAAAACCAGCGGTTCAGAGGCACAAAACCGGAAAACAGCACTAAGCCAGAGAGGTACTGCAGCAACGAAGTCAGGAGACGAAAACCCACGTGAAAGGAGAGGAAGTGTGGGGTGGCGTGTGTGTGGGACGTAGACGACAGACCTTATCCACTTGGGCCTGCGACGCTTGCTGGAGGGTGTCCAGTACAATATCCAAATATTTCTTGAACTCGCCTCCAATGGCCAAGGCGATATCCCCAAAAGCAGAGAGAATCTGCGGCTTCACGGATCTGTGGACGTTCTCATTCTGTCGAGAGAGAGGAGACCACTTTACAGCAGCACGGGGCCAGCAGGGTCACCACTAAGCGCAGAGACGCGCTATCCTGAGTATGTGACTGGTAACGGGCTTCTTAAAAACAATCCTGTCTTAAGGCATGTAGACATGGATTACTCTGCAAGCGCATGTACAGTGGCTAGAAGCAGCTTGGTGTCAGTCAGAAACTAGACACCATAAATAAAATACAAGAACATAATCTAACCCTTCCACCTGGTTAAAAAGAAAGGAAAAAAAAACGTCTTGTAAATGAGGGCAAGTATCCTCTAGAGGGAGCCAAACAACTTATTTTGAAGGCAGGGTAACAGTTTAACCAGCAGTTTCTGGAATTAAGCATAAATGACCTAACTCAAACACAGCTGTTTAAGCGATGGAGACAGATTTCTGAATCCAAGGCAGGAGGGGACGAAACCGGCTGCATTCATCAACAGGAGGAGGAGCTGGTAGTGAGAGACGTACCCCCAGGTTCTCCAGAAGAAGCTGCATGATCTCGTCACAGTAAGGCAGGATGTTGGTCATAAGTGCTCGACAAAGGTCACAGACCAGGCCAACAGCGGCGAGACACACCTAAGCAGGGAAACAAAGCGGACAGCTATGGCATCATGCATGTTACATTTACGCACTGTGACCGGAAGCTAGAAAACATGATTCCACAGTATACATCAGCCACAACATGCGTGTAGTATGGAAAGCATTTCTTGTGCACTTTTAGAAAGGTTGCTTGCAGGAATTTGGAAGCCAGACAGAAGAACCAATATCAAAAACCAGATATTTAAGTAAAATGTCGGGTGGTTATCAAGTCAAGCCAACCTGACATAAAAAAAGAACAATTCTGTATTTTATCTGCTGCAGTGTTAAGTGTCTTCCTGAAAGTGAGATAAACTGGTCCAAAAGGCACCCAAAGGGTATCCACCCAAACCATGGATTTACACATATATGCATAAGTGTGCTTCCGGTAAAGAGAAACCTTAAACATGCTAAAAACTGACAGATAGTTCTGTTAGATAAAACCAAATCATACCTGATATTCTGCATAATTTTTCAGCCCAATGCCCAGGAAAGGTTTGAAAGCATCCATGTATTTCAGAAAATCACTGCCCAAAACTGAAAAAGGACAGATGCTTGATTTTATTTATACTGTGACGAGAGCAGATTAAACACTGGGGGGGGGTTAACATTTTCAAAACAGTCACATAAAGGTCACACAAGAGGAAAATATACTTATATTCACATACACCAAGACCACAAAGTGCAGGCCTGAATGAATCTAAGGTCTGTCTCACCTACGCTGGCCTGGTAAAAACATTATTTCCCCCCCTACACTAATGGATGAGACAAAATCAAAAATGTAGACCATAAACGTACCAATACAACAGACCTACCTACTCTAAGACAGACATCAAAAACGACAGTCTGCAGAGATGCTGTTGGGATAACTACTAAATCCAAAATCGAACAATGCCATTGGCCACGTTAAACTACGTAGCATAGCAGACCTAAAGCCCCTGGCAACTTGTTTCTGTACAGTATGGACACAGACTGAATGTCATCATGGAGGGACAAGACTACATAAAGCAGAGAAAGTGTGGCCTTACCTTCCACCAAAGTGCTGACAGCCATGAGGGCGTCCTCCTGCACACCCCCAGAGCCAGCCGTGCTCTGGAACATGCGCAGCAATGAGGCCATCACCACATCGGAGATCTGCAGTGCATCCTGGTGCTGCACCTTCCGTAAAACATTCTGTGGGGCGGGGTGGGGGGGACAAACCATCAGCATCGGATATTCAGCGCAAAAAAAAATAAAAAAATACTCCCCAGAGGTCAGCTGGTCCTTCAACTTATTGCCACGTTTCAGAAGCATAATCCAGTGTTTCCCAACCCAGTCATCGGAGAACTCCGGACAGTCCAAGTTTTTGCTCCCTCCCAGCTCCCAGCCAATCAGGAACACCAAATACCTGGTACAGGTGCGCTGGGAGCTGGGAGGGAGCAAAAACGTGGACTGTCCGGGGTTCCCTGAGGACTGGGCAGGAAAACACTGGCATAAATCAGCACCAATTTTTTTTTCAAAAAAATTTTCAAGTTTCACTACAGGGTTCTTAAAGTCTGCAAATCCACACAGACTAAGTACTCTGCAGGAACCAGGCAACAGTACAGGCTGCGTAACGGAACTCAGGCATACAGAAAAGTTACGCAACTTTAAACGCTCGCATTAAAGCTGAAAACAAAAAGTACAAGTGAGGCCCATTCCATGACTGACCTGTAGGGTGGCGCACAGTAAGGACTGCAGGTCATTAAACTGGATCCGGTCAGAAGTGCTCTGGATGTGGGACTGTGGGAAAGTCAAGAAAGCCCGGTGAATTTCCATGACCAGTACATGCAAAGACAATGCAGACAGCTGCTCCACTGTCTATACCGGGGATGAAGCTTTATATCCTTGTGTCAAAGATATTATGCATCGAAGACCGACTTTTTCAGCTGCTTAATTTAAGCTTTAACCGGAAGCAATTTGCAACCGTTTGGATGGATTTTTTCATGTTAGGCCAAAACTGATTCCCTGGGGGGAGGACAGATTTTCGTTTTCCAGCAGGATTACAAAAATAACTTCTAACAAATTAGCTACCGACCAAAGAAATAAAGTATAAGTAAGGTACAAACATGGATGTAGAGCAGAGAGCAGTACAGTGTTGTTAGCATTGATCTGTGCTAGCATCGCCAAGTCGGGTTGGGCTACAGACCTAGAGACCAAAGGCACTCAACAATCAAACAGGCACAAGGGGGCATGACGCACTCTGCTGGGCACCTCGAGGAGATGAGCCAGCAGCTGAAGGTGCTCCTCAGCTGTACCAGCGCCAAGACGACGGGCCTCATTATTCAAAAGTACAGTGCGGACAGCATTCTTCCAGCACTACTTGCAAGGAGTCCACTCTCAGCCAGCTTCCAGCCTCCCTCCCGCACATTGATATTACCTCCCCCAGCAAACGGCAGTGAAGTGCAGCAGCTTGCCACATACACCAAAGGACACAAGCCGCTTCAAGAACAGCCTGCTCTGCACTCTTCTGTAGGCTCTGCTTTGTCATGCCAGGGCGGCCTGTCATTGACATACACGCCAAGGTACTTATAGCACAGTGCAATATCTATGCTCTCCTCTATCTGGCTCTCTGCTCTGTCTCAAGTCCACTGCCTTCAAAATAATCTGTCGTTGACCTACAGGTGGTCCTTACTCACTCAGTTCTCTTCACCTCCCTTCTCTATTCCTTTTCCTTCACCAATACATCCCACTCACATGCAATTATTGAACATCTGAAGAGGAAATGAGTCAGACTTGTGCCTGAAGTCCGTGGTATTAAGATTAAACGGGAACATCGACAGTGCTGTCCCTCAGGGCACTGCTGTGCCGCTTTGCACTGCATCAGACATGCAGTTACTGGTGTGGATGAACTGTGACTGTTCAGCAAGGTAATCTGTGATCTACGCAATCACGGCATTCCCAGACTGCAATGCCTTTTTCTTTCCCAACAAGGAAGGCTAGAAGGTGTCAAATATGCTGAAGAATTCAAAGAGAACCTTTATGTTTTTGCCCATGCTGTTCAGTCTTACTCGGGCTGCTATTCTCCAGCTTTCGCAGAGTTCGCTCCCTCTTTAGAACCCTCTCGGTAGACCTCTTAGTTTTCTGGATGGGAGAAACTAATTGAAGAATGTTTTGATAACCATTGTGATTTCGAGGTTGTTGGGGAAACAAACTGCTCTCCAGGGAATAACTGCGTCCACAGAGAAGCCGATGTAGACAGTGAGCCCGCAGAGGTCTTCACGATACAGGTCATCACATCCACGCAGTTCTGCAAAGCTACCGCTATTGAACAAGGGTTTTGTATTTGTGGACCAGGTGCACAAGGTTGTGGTCTGACCAGCCAAGTGGAAGATAGACAACAGCTATATGCATCCAAGTTTGCACAAAAGCCCAAAGTCCTATCTTTCCCTGTCTTTATGTACTGTAAGTGGCTCAGTGTATCACAGAGGCATGACTGAAGCTATCAGAGATCCATGTATCCATGTTGGTCAAGGGTGGAACACAAACAATGCTGACTTATGAAAACCCACAAATGAAATTTAAAATGAATGAGTATAATTGCAAATAGAATAGCATCAGGACTGCCGCGATTAGTCGACGTGGTTGATGGCGTAGACGCTGAAAATGCACTGATATCCATATTTTAAAATCGACGCATCGTTTTTTGAAATTGTAATAAATGTACCTTTTTCATACTGAAATTGCTTTGTTATAACAAAAGTTTTCCTTTAATATCAGTACGTAAATATGGGAGTACTTCAAATTATTACAAAACAAAAAGGCCGGTTTGTACACTGTGCAAAGTTTCCATGCCACATCACGGTGGCATTAGTGCTGTGCACGAGCAGCGGAAGAGGAAACTCACAGGAGCTAAGCTCACAGGAGCTATTCTGGATGATGGACCAGCAGAGTAGGCAAAACCACTGTTATCCATTCATGATTATTAAATTACCATTAGTATGGGGCGCCTTTTAATACCTTTTGTTGTTCTAGCTGCTAAATACACTCATTTTTAAAGCCATAAACTTTTCTGTACACTACCTCAGAATTTCGTTTGAATAAGTGTTTCAGAAAATGTTTAGCCTACAATGAGGGCTTATTCTGCGGTGACTGATGGTGTCAGTGTGTGTGTGAGCGCCGGGCTTGTTGGGACCAGTATTATCAAACTAAAACAAACGAAAACGGACACTTAAAAAAAAAACAAAAAAACTGAAATAAATTATATTTACCAAAAAATGGACTTTGAACTGCAAAAAGTACCACCACCCACCAATGTCTATTCCCCTTTTCAAAGATGTTGTGGTTGCTGAGTTTTCCTTTTCTTGACTCAGTACTTATCGCTTCCATAATTTACCAAAACAGTCACATGCGGCGCCTCCGCTAACCGAATTTAATAAGCATAAGGATACACCAAACTTATACAGATTCACTAACTTTTGGGCATCACAATATGCCTCTCCACGTATTGTAGGTATACTACTAATCTGCTTCGGGGATTGTGGTCGCAGTATAGCGCCCGCCCGTATAGCGCCGAAAAGCCGGCGTCCGTTATCTAAAGGCCTGCAGCGACAAATAGCTTGTTCTTGTCAAAATAAAATTAACCGAAATTACATGGTCCATTTTATTTTCAGGAAGGAAATTAATTGTTTAGATAACAGATGAATCTGTAAAATAGCTGACTGATTTACTGACAGAAAAACAGTCGTTGGTGGGAGCCCTAAATAGCACATCTTGCATGAATGATGCAGTTGTAGTTCGGCATATTTACCAGTTAGACCCAGACCAGCCGGAGAACACTTAGCGAAAACAGGGCACACTAATTCAGAGATGGTTCTGTATAAGCTTTAATGAGAAATGCACATTTGATACCACCAACAGCCGGCAGACACCCACCTCCATCTGAAGAACTTGCTGTAACCGTTCCATGATCACAAGGGTGGTCTTCTGTACAGCTGGGTAACAGTCCTTCGCACTGTTCTTCACTATCTCCATTAGAGCTTCATATGCCGCACTCCGCAGGTTGTTCTGGTGCCCGTCTGGCCTACAATTTTACAACAGTTAGCTTCTACGTTTTCGTTTACTGCTCGACCATACTGGCGACACGGGCAAGCAGGGAACAGAAAATTTAAATTAAAAAAACAAATAAATCAGAAGTACCACCTCTAGTTGCATTCCATGACGTTATTTACTCTAGTATTAAAATTTCATAATCTCTGCAGAATCTCGCCTGGGGCGCTAGAACACCTAGGGCTGGAAGTGCTGCACGGTCATTTGATAAACTGCTACGGCAAACTTAGCAAAACAAACAAACAAACAAAAAAAAAAACTGAGTAACGGCATGAAAGGAAAAGTTAATTTTTCCAAATGCTTTTAGTGAAAGGAAGGAATCAAAGATCAGCACCTGAAATGAATGGGCACCTCCCTCCCTCCAAAACAAGCTTATTGCAAATAAGTATCACCTTTTGTCCTGCTACTCCCTGGAGAAAATCTAGAAGGACCACAATTTGACTATACTAAGCCGACGCCTTTTCTACACCTATTAAATAGCTCCACCCAACAAACGCAGAGTATCTGATTACCCCATTCATGAGAACGTTCTTCCTTGGAGTGGGTCTGAGCAAAGACGCATTACCTGTCTGTGGTCTCCAGGAGCTTCTGGACAATGATCTCGAAGGAGGACGACAGACAGTAAGTGCTAGGTTCATCCTGGTCATCAGTGGTCTCTGCAGCTTCATATGCAGCTTCCGCAAGGCTGGAGAAGGCCTGCGATATAGCAGACACTTGAAAATATGGGTACAAATAAAGCAGACAGGAAGAGTTTCCCCTAATACTGCCAGTCAACATTAAATTTAGAAGAGTAGAACAAGTTGAGTTTAATGACTGCTATGACTTTTGACTAGAGATGTCACCAGGGGCACTAACAAGGCCCAGAGAGTATTTTGGGATAAGCCAAGAAAAACATGCCCGAATAACAGAACTGAAAAGACCTGCTTGTAGGGGTGGGGGGGATCTGAATTTTATATCGCGGTCGATCTTGAAGATGTCCATGATCTACTTTTTATGCGAATCGTAGATGGTGACCTTATATGCGGCAAAACTTCACATGAAACTTCGCTGGCCAGTATTAACGTGGGTCCGTGCTACGTCAAACCTACAGGACTCCCTACTAGATGGCTGTGCTGACTGGCCAAATTATGTCGATAAGTCTGTGTCACACAGTCTCTTTCTATTTGAAAAAATTCAGTGTGAGCTACTGGCAATGAGGATGAGGAGCTGATGCCAGAAAAAGGACTCGACATCAGCAGTGTGGCAGTGGTTTGGCTATGGTACCAAATGACTGCTTATTACAGCTTTTAGATTTTAAAATAAATATTAACTCAAGTTTTAATGACCATTTCGAAAACAGCGTCTTTAATGCATTATTGTGTTTTGAATGGCACCAATAGACAAGTCCTTGAGCTTGTGCGAGTGTGGGTATTCTTGACAGTACATATCAAAACTGGGAAGAAAGATCGCAGTTCAGATTGTGGACTGTGGATTTTTTCGGAAGATCGCCCACCAAGCATTTTCGAGTTAAAAAAAAAAAAAAAACCATGACAACGTCAAGGCAGGTAAAAAACCACAACGCAACACATTCACCGTTACACAGGCGGGGAAAAGCGCGCTTACCCAACAGACGTTGGAGGCTACACGGGGCTCGGCGCTCAAACCCTCGATCAGACACTGCAGCAGGGGTGCCAGGTAGACCTCATTGATGGCCGCTTCAGGAAGCAGCTCGCAAATGCGACCCACGGTCCAGGCTGTGGTATCTCTCACCACAACACTAGGATCCTTCATCAATTCAATCAGCGTGGGCATAGCCTGTGCGCATTAATAAAGATTACAGGTGACCTTAAAGCACAACTCAACAAAAATAAGCATTCCCCTACCGGACGCTAACACCGGTTAACCGGAATAACAAATGATCTCTCACTTCATGAATCTTTGTGGTTCAGAAGAGGCAGCCATGTGTTTATAAATCTGAGTAGCATTTCAGGCTAAGGAAACTAACTAGAATTGACATATTGGTTATAATATCGGTATCAACTGATATTCATTAAAAGTCCTGAACAACATTTAAACTTCGTCAAAATTCAACGTTAGCAGCACTAGAGCTTAGGATAACTACTAAAATAATGGAGATGATTACAATGAAATTTAGGTCACCGAAGAATCGATAAATGGAATCAAACTGTGATGGAGACCAAAAGATTGACGACTCGTCGCACCATAACTGCATAGGATCTCCTTGGGGACAATGATTTACACCCCTAGCGAATATACATCAACCCTCAAGTTAAAATTTAAAGGGGACTTTGACAGGCTATATAGACCACACACAGAATTACTTCCAATGAGATGGCAAAAGCCATTTTATGGCCACAGAACACTTGCAGATATTTATAAAGTTCATAAAGAAATACGGCCAAGCAGGCACACACCTCCAACCAATTCAATGCACCTCGAATCCAACCACAAGACTTCAATAAGTCCAGTTACAGCTGTCAAAATTATGGATTGCCAACAGAATCAGATATAGCACTTTTTTTTTTTTTTTTTACATCAATGCTGTTGTGGGTTTCTATAAAAAGCCATGTGTTTGGCAGGCCTCATTGTAAGATAAGAAAAAAGCTGCACATTACCTGGATGACTAATGGTTTAAGCTGGGTCAGCTCAGGACCCTCTAAGATGGACCCGAAGGCCATGACAGAGGCGTCACGGTAACGCCAGTCGGGGTGCTTGATGTGCTCTTTGATGAAGGGCAAAACATGAGGGACGACATCATCCTCGCAGCAGGTGGCTAGCAACATCAGGCAGACCCCTGCCGCCTTGCACGGGTTCCAGTCGTCGTCGTCGTCGTTTTCATCCTGTTTGCAGACGGGAGGCTTATTAGTATGGAAACCTTCCCTTGAACAGGCTGCATATTGAGAGAACATCCGAAACACGATTAGCATGTAAATCGGCACGCCAGCGATCCAGGATCTCAACACGACTCACTCAACTTCCCATTCAAGTTTCCACGTTTCGTTTTTAATTTTGCATACGACATTTAACACAGTAGCAGCGGTTATTCCACATCAAAATGCATTAAACAAACAAGAAAGATTAATAGTCCAAGCCATACAGAAGCAGATGGTTGCCGTGGACGATTACAATGCATCTAGTTATCAGCTACTACATTTACATTTCTCTCAAAGGCAACACATGACAGACATCTCTCTGTACATCAACAAGGCCATACACATTTGTCATCTTACACCATGCAATACGATCAGTGCCTCAGTCTGATTTACCCTTACCTGCTTGGTGAGTGTCTGGGTGAGAATTGGAACCAGATACTGCAGGGCACCTTTGGCATAGAACTTGCTAGTATGCTCTGGGGGGCGTCCCTGTTCCGATGCCTAGGTTGAGAGAGCAGAACCTTAATTACAACCGTGCAAACAATGCATAGGATTCCAGTGAAACTTAAGAGGTATGTGATCAACACTAAAGTAAACCTACCTTTGAAGGATCTGCCCGACAAGACTGTACAGTATAAGCTACTGATTAAAGAGCAGCTGCCTTTCCAAAAGCAAATGTCTATAAACGTGGTCTGGAATGTTTTAAAATGGTATTTTAGGGGGGATAAGATGAACTGCCAGTTCAGTGTTTCAATGCACTGCCCAGCTGCTTAAGGTAGATACTAAATGTTGCCTCCCAAATTAAGCATTGATCTTTAGTTAAATACTTGGGCCAATATGACACATTCTCGGAACACACAGGATTCCTAAAGACAATGCAGCAGTTTATTCATGAGTACTCGGAAAATGGGCTGCAGTGTCCCAAACATCTAAGTCCAGACCGGTCACTGCAGTTCAAGAAGAATTTAAATGTTGGCTGAATGATTCAAATCGCAACCCGTCAGTCAGATGCGATGGTCACGAGAGCAATGGACAAAGACAATACCTCAGACGCTTCAATAGCCAAATCCATTTCCTCATCACAGACGTTGGACCAGAACTCAATTCCTTGTAAGGCAACCTCATCAATGTCACTTTTCATGGCTTCTATTGTGATCTGAAAAGGAGAACAATGCGAATGAGATTCACAGACATTTTCAATTAAAATCAGCATAAAACACAGCTGACTTTAGCAGGCTTTTAACACTTCAGAACAGAAGGAATATTCCTCTACAAAGGCTTTGGTAGGCTGTCAAAATACAAAGGACTAAATACAACTGTCATAACAACAATAGCATGCAGAATCCACAATACTTTCCATGCCATTTAAAGCCAGTTAAAATTAATGAAACGAAGCTATTGAACAGGCCCTTCTTCAGGCTGACCGTCTATTTTGGTTTGCCGGTATGGAAAGAGGCCAATTTAGAAAGGAAAAAAACAGAACTGTGTGATTGGAGTGCACAGCTAAAAAGATTAGACCTGAGAGTGAAATCTACAAGGCATAAAGTATTACCCCCCAGATCAGGGACATCAGGGCTCAATGGGTTTCCCCGAAGTGTCCCTTTGTCCCAATGGTCAGATCACAATAATCCAGGCCAAAAGGCAGAAAAAAAGCCGGAAACTTGTCAAATCCATGTCCCTCAGGAACACGGTATACAGCATATAATCAATGTCTAGAGGCCCTGAACTAGACACACACTGATGCTTTGGACCAACTACAGCAATCAGCCACCAACCGAAGGTTAAAAATGTGGCAGTATGTACCACGGTAAGCCCCTTTGAAAAGGGGGGGCCAAAACATTTCAGCATCATACATAATGAACGCCCACATACTAAACGGCTAGGACAAATAATTGCTGTGTGGAATGACTCTCTTTGTGACAGACATTAGAAATGCATTTTGCAAACACTGCTCTCACAAAGAGGGCCTGCTAATGAAAATGAACTCTGATCGCTCACATCAAGGTGAGACCGTAAAATATGAAGTTTCTGAAAAGCAAATCCACTGCAGTGAAGGCTGCACTTCTGACGGCTTCCATGGCAGATTTTTTTTGATTCGTCATTAATTTCAGAATTAGTTGTTTGAAATGTGTAAATTCAACTTTGCTGTTGTATTGCAGAGTTGGCATTTTTCTACCAAAAACACTTCATATTTTTGGAATGTAGTTATTTGGTAGGAGTGTCCCTTATTTAATCAGAACCAACCCAAAAACAATCCATCGTTTTTCCAAACTAAAATCGGCACGGGGCAGAAGTTTCCTTATCGGTGCATCGCTAGCCTGAACATCCAGTCAAAAATCGTAACTTTTACTGAACTGTTTTAAAACCTTAGCATTAAATAGAAATATAAATGCAAGCAAGTGCAGATCTCAGGAATACTGTCTAAGAACCATCTTTAAAATAAAACTTAACTGAACTAAAAGTCAGCCCCACAAACCGCAAGATAGCTTAGCTCGGCGTCTGACTCTCTCAAATTCAGCAGCCTCCTTAGAGCAGCTGGATCAGGATACGTAATTTAAGTACACACTCATGGAAGCAGACTCCCTCGGTGGTTCACTCTCCAAGGAAAACCTAGCGACCTGCACCTGTCCTCAGGTCTCACCAGTCTTCATATGAAGTTCAGGAGGGACAAAAATTCACCACACATGTAACACTGTGACAGGAAACAAGAAAAGCTGGAAATCTTTCAACTACAGGAGCCCCAGGCTGCAGCATTCTGCCAGCTAATGCAACGGATGCTCCCTTAATCTCTGCACTTAAACCAAGGCTGAAGATGGCTTACCTAAAGGAGGCTGGGCCACTATGGACACTGCATCTGGCATTAGCCTTGAGTCTGTTTCTCCTTTCTACGCCTGAATGTCTCTGTATTCACAGAACACGTCATACCACTCAACTTCATAGCAGCTAGATGACCTCAAACCACCAATCCAGTGCCCACCCCATTTCTCAAAGCCCCCCCCCCCAAAACAGGCCAAAGGTCTGGTCCCGGTCTTCGCGGCGTCTCTAATGAGATGGCACGCGCTACGAGCCCATTAGAGCCATCTTCCCCTTTGATGCTGTCCTCTGTTATTTTGCCACGTCCCGCAAAGACACTTCCGAGCCGTCCTCGCCTTTATCAATTAATAATGCGAGTCCCATCAGAATGTAATTAGCGGGGGCCACATCCACGCAGAGCGCCGTCATTAACTATTCATCGGCGAGCTGCGCGGCCCCCGTCCCCTGCTTTTATGTAGGTTTCTCCGCGAATCTGCCAAGAACAAACCACGTTCCCCCCCCCCCCCCGCGGACTCTGAGCCCTAATCTTCCTGTGGGATCTGTCATCTCCCCCCCACCGGCTGCTTAAAGGCAGAGTGGAATCACTGGGAGTTGGACACTGACCTTGAGCTCCTGGCTTGTCTCCCTGAGCTTCCGACGGATCTCGCCTAGCTCCTGGTCCGCAGACACCTTCCTCTGGGCGATGTCGTCGATCATGCGCTGCTGGCGGCTCGCTTGCTGGGGAGGGAAGGGGGGGGGGGACGATGTTTAGTCAGACGTCTGTCAACACAAGTGACGATTGGCTTTATCAGTTTCTCAACGTAATGCTGTAAGCTACCGGGTCACTGAAGGGGGCGCTTGTAAGTCATCGATACGGTGCAGGGGGGAGAACTGGGAGGGCTTTAGGGCCCTGGCCAGTCCAGTATGTCCACTCCAAGCAAGATGCTGCTGAAATGGGCACATGACTACCTAAGCGAGAGTGCAGTCACATGACCTTACGGCGGGGGGCCCATGTGACACCTCAGCATCTCACCATCACCTGAAGGATCGAGTCCGAGATAAAATTATTTTTACCCGTTTTTTTGTAAAGTGGGAAAGCACACATTTTCATATTATTACAGGGAAAAAGTTTGCCTCCTGAAAGCTGCTCCACGCATGCCATGTAGGGGGCGCTGTCCGCGCCGACCGACCTGCAGAAGCTCACACTGACAGCACTTTGGGCTTCTCCGCTACCCAGACTGATACTTTAGTAAGAAGACTGAGCCCTGAAATGACATTAATTGCCACACGGGGAGAAAAACCACTCGAATCTTCCAGATAGGGGATTTATTCCTGTTTCCGTTCAACATGCAAAAGTGGCTTTAATAAAGATTTATACAGAAGGTGGGGGGGCCAGGGGGGGATTCAAACGCTGATAATGAGGTAGGCAAGAACAATTTAAACCTCAGAAGTGTAAGAGAAGGTCTGAAGAATCTATGCAATCCTGGATGGAAAAATTAGCGTAACGTGTTCCCTGTGCAGTTCGAAATATGAAAGCTAATTATGTAACGAAAAAGGCAAAGGAGTAGGGCTGGAAAAAGTTAGTACGGGAACGAGACGAGACCTGGTGGACTGCCATATCCCAAAAGAACCGGGAAACTAGTTAATGTCCGTTTGTGTTGGTTTGGATAACGTCTGTAGGAGATATCAGCGCCCCCCACAGGACCCGATGGAGAATCGAGAACGTTAACAAGATTCAGACCAGGTTCTGACACGGTCCGTTCAGATGGCACCATTAATGACCCAGAATCCTCGCAAGTTAAATGAGAATCTGTACTGTGAAGAACCAAGAGAGATTCCAGGAGACTTTTAAGGTGGGGAGCATGAGAGGGGCCATAATTCATAGAGGAACCAACCTAATTTTTAGCCAATGATATGATTTGAATTGGTGAGTGACAGGGGAGTGGATACTCTGCAGGCCAATCAGCTTTCAGCCACTACCCCTGTGGCCCCGCCCTCTGTATACGCCCCTGATGGAACACTGATAATACTGGGCGACTTCAACAGTATGCAAAATAAAATACCGGAGTATGACATCACGCCGACGGAACCATACCTCCTCCACCTGCTGTATCTTAGCGTCTTTCACCTGAAGGATGCGCAGGACTTTCTGGTCCTTCATTTCTGCTTTTTGTTTCTCCCTAGTATAAAAAAAGAGACAGTGAGATTTCCTCGGTGAGCGTGATTAGTGCCCCGTAATGAGGGCTGGCACTGTCTAACGACCGGCATCGTTCTGAGGTATTAACATCGCAGCTCATTGACAGGCACGCCGCTGAATAATCGAGCATATGGCGGACGACAGTGAATTAACTCATCAGGCGAGAAGCGAGACGACAAGCCCATCCAGCAGGTGCACAGCCAAAGTTTCCCGTGACGAATTCGCTCGCCGACAGACTTAGCGGCTGCATCCGGATTTCCATATCTCTGCGCAAAATGACGTTTCGACAATCCATCCTCTACATCTGCCCTCCAGTGCACTACTTGGATTTTTGTTTACGTCAGCTGAACCCCCCGCCCTAGCCATCCCAGCAGAAAAAAGCGCATAAATGTCTGCCTGAACCCCAAACACTTCGTCATGTACAATGGCGACCTGGGCTCCGATCGGCCCAAGTGCCGTCACGATTCCTTAAGGTCTGTTCTCCGGCTGGACCGGCCGCAATTATCGTGTCAGTGTCTCGCGCTCTGACACGCTGATGCAGCCTCGCATGCGAGTTCCCCAGTGGCCGCTCAGTGTTACTGCGTCAACGCCAGTTTTGTGAGTCAGATTAAGGTTCCCTGACCTGCCCTGAAGCCTTTCCCTGAGGCAAAAGCTCAGACTTCAATGCAGGAATGAATGCTTAAAAAGCGTTTAAAAAAACAAAAGACTATTGTTTTTTTAACCGCAGACAGCATTGTAAACAAAACACACAAGCTCGAGCACCTATGAACTTACATGCATCAAAATTAAAAGACTTTGGCGGCGGCCAGAACAGGGAGTCGTTATACTAGTCGGGGCTTGAGGCTTTGGGTTAATTGGAGGCGACTCGTCGTTAAATACGACGTATAACAAGCGATCAATAGAGATCGACTGAGTGGAGATCAATCCGCGGATCGCTTTAGCGTCTTATATGGAATCGATCGTAACAAACGTCCGATGAGGTTCAGCAAACCGCCGTTGTGATGCCGTGGATCTCGGAAGCCTCAGATCAAGATCCCCCACTTGCCGATGCGTCTTCCCTCTACGGGCTTCCAAACCGCCCGCCTGTGTCAAAGGTCGCCCTCAGCTGAACACACTGTCCCATTAAGTAAGACACTACCAAGGATATCACTGGCTTCTCGGCAGAAGGTAAAGTTCTTATTAAAGTCCTTCCACGGCCGGATGCCTCGACTGAGGATCAGGAGGCTTTGCGTCTCCATCGACCTCGGATTCTTCCTTAACCCCACAAAATTCGTAAGTGCCACACGCTGACTCTGGAAGCGTTTAAGCCATTTTCACAGGGAACTCCACTCCCGTTCTAGTGAAGATTACACCAACGGTTTCCTAACAAAATTTTTTTTTTAATTACCAGATGGACTTTTAAGCTTAATAGAGGATCACGAAAGAGGTTTTGTGTTCCACCAGCTGCAGGTATCAGCATAAGACACCCAGTTTGCAAAAATCTCCAATTGGATATGTCACCCATGTTAAAATAAACATCTTAAAGGTGCACTGTGCACTGCACGTCCCTTTAAGGCAGCAGTTAGGCTGTATAAAAACACAACTGTCTGTTGGTGGCATCACTGTGCATATATTTTGTGCATCTGAAGGTACATCTAGCAGCCTTTTATGGTTTGAGAGTTGATGGGACCATTGAGTTGGAGGAAGGCTTGCAGTGCATCATCTAGGGCTGAGGAGAAAACCCCCACGATTTCACCAAGTTCCCGGCAAATTTATGCGACTCCAAACCCAAACGACTGCCACGTCTGGCAATATAAGGCAAGACTAATTAACTGCTCTCACATGGCCTAGGAAACGTTTGCCGCGGCACTTGAAATGCGCACTGGTCTCTAAGTGTTATTGACGTCGCCGGGTGCTCCGTTTTACAGGCATGACGCGAAACGGCTCCCCGCGGATCGCCGTGCGCTGGAAGGGGCCCTGTCAGCTCTGGGGGAGGTAGAGTGGTACATCACTCTTTCAGTGCCTCCATGAGCGATGATTAAAAATGCATACGCTCTCTCTGGCTAGTACAAACAAGAGCCCAGTGCTAGATAATTACATTTACAGTCGGCAGCTAAACTCATTTAACCCCAACAGAAGGTTATGTGTTTTCACACAGCCTTGATCCCGTAGCGATTTCGTTAAAGCGCTACGGCTAACCTGGGATGCTAAGGGGAGCCTGCCAGATCATTTGTCCACATTAGCTGTCACTAATGATCAATCTATCAAGAAGCGTTTGATAAAAATGCGTCCCAGCCTCCATACATCCTCACTCACTGAGATGCTACAGTTGGCCATTTTTGGTGGAATAGTCCAGCACTGAAACACAATTAGATTTTATGTGCTATAAATAAGAATGTGTAACAAATTTTGTTTGCAAAATTCTATCAACAATAGTTGGTAAATATTGGAAAAGTTACCGGATGAAATTAAGAGCCACTATTACAAATGAATTTTTTTGTCAGCTGAATTTATTTTACTTTTACCGCACAGTACAACAGCACAGCTCCTGAAGAAACGTTCCAGTGGATTTAGCGTAAAACTCACCTCTCTACCACCAAGCCCACAGCCTCCGTCAGCTCTGGGTTGGCGACTTGGAGGCGTTTCCACAAAGACCACACAAAGTCTTTGTCGGCCTGACAGGGAAGAAGAGATGAGTTAAAACCCTCCCTGATTCCCGATTTAAGCTGCCCGCAAAAAGTTCTGGGCCGATATTTACAAAATTTTGTCTTAGATGAGACTTTCACCGGACTTAAAGGGGCAGATCACCCCAAAACTGAAAAAAAAATATGCTTTAGAGGGGTTTTACAGTAGTGCTATCTATACGTCTAAGTTGTTCTGCTGGGAGTTGCCTAGTTTTGGAGACATCGGCCATAGAAAAGTTGTCTTCTGTCCAATACAACAGTAATGAATGGCCATTCTTTCTGTGGAGTTAAAGCACCAAGAAAATACATTTGAAAAATCCAACTGCAACATCTCTTACCAAAAATCGCGACCCAGTTACTCAAGATAATCCACAGACTTTGTGGTGAGCAGTTTAATGCAGGAACTACATTCTTCTAGCAAATTCTACACATCAATCATATCACTATGTGCTCGCGCTTCAATTGCACTTTGGTGCTTTAATCACCACAGAGAGAAAGCCATTCAGTCCCATTATACTCAAAAGAAGCGCGATATTTCTACGGCCAATGTCTCCAAAGCTAGGCAACTCCCACCAGAGCAACCTAGATGGATAGATAGCACCAAAGCGTCTCTAAAACAAAGCTTTTTCAGTTTTGGGGTGAAATGCCCCATTAAGGTTTTTAAAGGCGAACCTCTTACATTATGAGGTCAACAGGCACCCTTGTTCCTGATTCCAATGACAGTCATAGATGACCTTTGACCCAAGACTTTTAAGTCTTCAAATAGTCTTCAAATATACAATGTCATAAAATAATCAATGGAATAGATTAAAATGTCTCACTATAGTGGATAAAATAAAAATTGAACATTTCAAATGTACCTGGTTAATAAAGTTATTGGATAGGAACTAGTGGAATTTTTTATGAGCTATTCTAATTTTTAAAGAAAAGAATGCGAGGAGTTTGCCAGTAACACGGGACATATGGCTCCCGTTTTGTGAGAAAAAGACAGAGAAATTCTGCCCATTTCAAATTCAAATTGTCTTTCAAACATGTTTAAGATGCATCGCATTTAATGAGACACATCTGAAGCTACAGCTTCTGCAATCAAAAGGAGAATTATATCAAATCGACTTAATTTTAAATCATCTGCTAAATTATGTTCGCCTCATCATAAGATAAAAGTCATCAGTCCCAAAGGGACTTACTGGTCGCCAATTAGCGCAGGAATCCTAAGCCCCATTCAAAAGTGTCTAATCAATTATTTACTAAATTGCTGAGGCAGACGTTGACAGGACAGGGGCTGAACATACAAAGCGGAGAGCAGATAGGCTGAAATGAAGATTTCAGGATCGCGTTCGCGAGGCCTAAATATGGCCATTAGCGACGACTTAGGAAAGAGCAGACCTCAGTGTTGGCTCTCAGCGACCGCGTTCGTGTTTCTCACATCGCTCACACACGCAGACTAAAATTGCTCTGTATCTACACAGTGTGACACCTTATCAGACCTAGACCAGGTACAGCGGACCTTTTCATGGCAAGACACCCCCTATTTTACATAATGAGTCAACACCTCACACTTTACTCCGAGGCCGACAAATTAACCCACGCGTTTTGAACTATTTATTCAAAAAGTGTCAGATCAGTGATTCATTGGTATAATTAATTCATTAATATTCATTCCTGGAAGAAGCAGACCCAGCTCAACCACACGGGATACGGAGAAGACTGCCTCCCCACAGCAACCAGCATCTTCCAAAGCTGTGGAGCGAACTGGGATCAGAAACGGCACAGTGGCATAAAACCTTCCGCTACACCCAGGATCATACGCAGGACAGAAAGTGCTGTCCCCTCTTTAGGACTGTACAACACACTGCAGCTAAATCATTTACCCAAACTCAGGGTATTGCCATCTAACCATTAATATTAAATTATTCATATTTTATTATTTACTTAGAAGATGCCTTTACCCACACCAATATACGTTTAGTGAAATCAAGTCCAGACAGTCCCTGGATCAATTGGGGGTTAAGGGCCTTGCTCAAGGGCCCAACAGTGACATCAATCTGCTGACCCTGGGATTTGAACCGGCAACCTTCTGATCACAGGTACAGAGTCCTCACCCGCTGAGCCACACGCCACGTCATACTGCATTACATTAAACCAAGACATGACGTTAAACATTAACACGTGACACACAGTGATATGCGGCTCACTGAGTCAGCAGTCAGTGCTCGCGCCCAGTAGGTGAACAGTTCAAATTCTGCACTTGGCAGAGTCATTATCTCTCTGTTGGGCTCCAGGTGCTTGAAACCACTCCAGTGGTGCCAGAAAAATGGCTGACTTCAGTTTGTACGTGACACTGTCTTAAAGTACTGCACGTGCCACAATCTCTTTAGAAATAATTACTCTGTCTGCCTAACATCAGTCCATGATTCTTATCCAATAGGACGACTGAATGATGAGGGATAAATGAGCCAATATTCTGACGACTTCTGAGCTCTCAGTCACCACCCAGGAGGAGCCGGTGAACACGCAGGGCTTGGGCACCCGGACTGCTCCAGCCAAATGGGGGAGCCAGTCCCCTGCCCGCTGCTCTCGTCTGGGAAGACTCACACCCTGAGGTTGTGCTGTAAGGCCGTGCTATATTCACAGCACCTCACTCTCTATTTTAGAAAAACTCCTGGAAACACTGCAAGCGACGTGGCCAGCAGTGGTGTTCACCACAACTCAAACCACTTTGCTTGAAGGGGGCCCCCAAACAGCCCCCTGCTGGCCAACATAAGTCACTACACTGGGTGGGTGGGGCGGAAGACTGGCCCCAGAAACAACAAGCCTACCCTTGGGCCAAAATTTAAGAGGAGCAACATACAAGTGCATCTAGAGCAGGGCTCTTCAACTCTGGACCTTGATTCCAAATTCAGGCCTTGTTTTCAGTTCTCCCAGGTAGTTGGTTTAATAATTACTTATACTGATTGGCCACCTGACTCACAGGCAAAAGAAGGCTGGAAAATCAACAGGGCTCGAAGACCGTGATTCGAATAACCCTGACCTACCGCAGTAGTTTACTGTTAGCAATATCTACTGAAGAAGAGGAGGAGGAGGAGGAGGAGAGGGGACCCCCCCCACTAGGTAGATCCCCAGATTATTAAGGTATTAACTCACTGTAAAAAAAAAGAAAGATTGGAGACCACTGACCAGCTTGTGAAGAGCTACCTGCACATTAGGCACAAAAAGTAAGATTCATGAAGTGGTCAGAGAACCCAACCAGATACCATGGATACAGGCATCACACTGACCGGTGAACAGAGTCCCCACAAACCCACCCACATATCCCGGCATGAAGACCTGAGTGGCTACCTGACACTGCACCAGCTCCTCCGTGAGACTCCGGATCTCCTCTTCCAGGAGGAAAACACGGCTGCTGTCCTGCGCAGCCATGGCGCCTCTGCGGATACAGGGAGCCCGAACACAGTGCTCATTTTGGCACAAACTGTAAGATACCTTAGGTGACGTCACACCACCTGTTACACCTCATTAGCCAAATATGCTATATTTCATATTAGGTAGCGCTGGTAGTTAGGTGATTTATAAAAGAACCAGCTAACTGTAGTCCCAAGTGCTACAGAGGCGCTTGAAAAATTCTTTTTAACTGGCTCCAAATTCTATGCTGTATTAAACAAAGTCAGGAATTCATCTATACTGTACAAGAAAAGTACTTTTAAATATGGTGCTTATGTTACTAATTATATATTTTAAAAAAAGCATTCGTTGTAAAATAATAACTGTTGGTAGCCAAATTGCCTTCAGCATGCCATAAATCCGTGTCTGATCGACATTTGCAGTTAAAGCTAATGAAAACAATTTGTCCGCATGAAAGTCATATCAGTAAAGCAGCTTACAACTAGTTGCAAATGTACGTTTATACTTCAAGAGTAGCTCGTGATTTTAAATATTACATACAACTTTCGTTAGCCAGCTACCTAGCATCTTAGCTTCCTTAGAAACGGAGAGATATTGTGGATTTAACGTTCACGACAACCAACAGTAGCATTACCTACACACTGGAAACTCCTTACAGAGACGTATATGTATTCTTAAAGATTTCCACCTTATTCCAAAGATGTATCAGTGAAAGGGTACCCATACCGTCCTTTACAGATTAGCTTGTTGCTATATAATAAACTGTACGCGCTGTATTTTTTAAACAGCGCGCTGGTTTCTACCGCAAAGCGTTTCCTTTCACATATGTTCGACTCCACGACATTTTACTACGGCCCAGCTGGTATACGGCCCTAGCGACGGACTGCGTAGCAACTACGCGTTGCTCGCGAACATCAGCGACGTGTTGTAAGCTACTGCGCGCGAGGTATTATAGATGAATTGGCGAATACTGAGATGCCAATAAAAGCTGCTTAAAAATAATTAGCTAGTAAAACAAACTCCAGTTGGTGTCCCAATAATCTCATAGGAGTTTGCAATAGCAAAGAAAAATATTTTCCGCTAGTAGGCCTATAGAATGTCGGTCTAAAAATAATGAATTCATTAAAAAGAAAGATTGCATATGAAGTCACGCTGCCCACAAAATAAACAGGAACTTAGAACTAAACTGATATGTTCATGTTTGCATTTTTGTGTCTTAATTATACATTTGTTCGTTCTTTTGTCATTTCTAAGTTGTGCAGTTTAATGTTTTGTATAAAATTGCTGCGGATCTAGTTTGTACGTTGTGTACATCCAAATTCCTTTATGTTTTAAGATTGGGAAAGATGTTCAACTAACGTTACTTGAATTAAATCATACAGAAAGTCAAGAAATGCCTGGCACCGACTATCACTAACCTGTCTGTTTATGGTTGGAAAATGTTCTGTATACAACATAGGCCTACAAATATTTTACATATATTTACATTAACCTATTATTATTTTAGCTTGGAGGTAGGAATTTCATTGTAGAGTGTGCACATGACAATAAACCTGATGATGCTCAAATTGTACTTCCTCATTATTCCCGTGATGTGTTGTATCCGCAGCTGGGTCATGGCAGTTTCGGCAAAGTCTGAAACGCTTTTACATGCGATGATTAAAGACGAGACAAAGAGGTCTGGGCACCATATGCACGGCGTCTTATTTTCCGGAGAGATGACTGCTCCGGACCGGATGGCAGCGTACGCTGATGCTTGGCCAGATTTGGAAGCCAAATGGAGAAACCCAAGAAAGCAGCATCTCGTCCCGTTTGAACGGACGCCTGGCCCCTTGCGCCTGTCTTTATGAAAATAAGTCAATTGACTTAGCGTGATTAGCTTGTTCCTCGACCCACAAGCAGTGCCTTTCATTAAGACATTCATTTGCAGAACAATTTCAGAGGCAGTAGACTGACTCATAATTCGCAACATCTGCCCCATTACTCGCAAGACACATGGCATTTATGAATCAGCTTTTCTTACTTACCCTTAACGAAGCCTTTTGTTTATAATTAATTCCTAACAGGACTATATGCGCTGCCTCTGATATAAATGCCCATGTAAAACGGACTACAATAAGATTATTACAGCAGCATAATTAACCAATCTTTAACACATTTTGAAGAAATAATGTTTTTGACTATAGCAAACGCAGGCCACGATAAGCATGAGCGATCAAACAGGTTACGACCTGTAGCTAATTATTCTGATATATTTTATTCCAAGCAGATTAAATAATCTCATACATTGCTTTTCAAAATCATTCAAAATCGCGGTTTAACACCCAGACTAGTATTAGTCAAAATTATCTAGAGAATCTAGACCTACACATTGTTAACTGCTAATTTCATCACCATTGGCATCACTGGTGTGCGATTTGAAATCTCAGGATTGAATTAATGCTGCATTTTACATATTGACACAATATGACATAATGCACACACAAAGCGATGTGAATATTAATTGTAGTGCATTTTACAGAGGCGGTTAGTGTTAATATTTCCTTTCAGCCTCGTGATCTGGGAAACGTTGCCCTCCCCGTAAACCGCCGTGCGCTTGATGCAGATTTTATAGGCTGTTGCTGCTTAAGTCTGGCCGCGGAGCCTCGTATCTACCACTGATAGCTCTGCGCTTCTTCGACTTGATGTAGGAAACCAATCCAACAGCCCTATTGTGGCTCTAACGAGTCCCCCATTTCCTGCTATGCAAATCTAGCACTAGCTTTTAATTTCCTTGCTTACGAATATAAAATTCTAATTGTTATCGGCCATGCTAACATGCATTCGTTTCCTGTGGGATATACGAGCTCAGTTCTGCCCGGTTATACGTCATTTTATATTTGTCCAGTATAGTGAGCGCTTCTCTGCGGTATACTTCTAGGCCGTGGTTTTAATGACATATTATACAAAGGCATTTTCTAACCTTAAAAAACACCTTCTGCTTGTTTGTTCCCAATCGTCAACGTGATTTACTGTCAACATAAAAAGAGCAATTTTAAGGTCTTGGGTTCATGGTTTTATTTTCCTTGTTAGCTTTCTGTTCGCGGCGCTTTTTAATCAGGGTACTTTTAGATACCGGCTTAGGTTTAACTTTTTTTTTAAGACAATTACAGAAAACAGAGAAGGTGTTCTGTGCCTGTACTGTACTCCTTTTTTGTTTGAAGCAATGATTTCAGGAGAAACTTCGCCAATACGCATCTGCTTGTGGGCTGGGTAGTCTTATTTCTCTGGGGCTAATGCCTTCCCCGACGTGAATTTTATGCAGCTTTTAATAACTTGATTGAAGTCGTTTTTCAGATAGCGCGCCAGTTCGGCTGGGTTGCCTGGTGTGAACTGGTCATCAGCTGACATGTGTCTCTGCAAACCTCCAGGACCCCAAGGGATCAGCCAGTTCCAAATCCACGGGCGTGCGATGCTTCTGAAGCAAACTTCCCGTTCCTCCCTTTCTCGGATAATCTTGGCAGATCTTTTTTGCACGTGCCAGAATTGTCTAGCTTTTTCAACCGTTTTGAGTCATCAGAGGTGTGCTAGTTACATATTTATTATAGTCCATTATATTTGTTGACGTCGACCACATAACCTTCATGAACCTGCTGTAAGACATGGATTGATGGATGGGTGCAGGGCTGTAGCCTATTTAGAGATCAATGGATGGAGGATTGAGACGTCAGGTCATATAAGCATTACAGCCATTTAACTAGAATTTCTCTCAATGTCACAAATCTGGTTTAAATGTAAGCAATACGTGTTAAACGTACTATATCTCAGCAGTAAATGTCTTATGAAACTCTGTGTGTGTGAGGTGCTAACTGTAGACAAAGTACTCATTTCAGTGTGCGTAACCCCAGGTTTGTTGCAGGTAGAAACACGTTTAAAGGAGGCATCTGCAGAATTTCGCGTTAAATGCGTGGGACAAAGGTTACTGTCACCTGAGCTCTGGATTTCGCCGGTTTGGTGGGAGCCACGTCGTTTGGGGACATTACCACGGCTTCAGTGCTCCCTCCCGGGGCATGTCGCTGTGAAATAAATGGAAAAATGAACAGCCAGGAGTCCTTACTAGACAAAAAAGCTGAACGCAGACGTGTTCAGCAAGCGAGTGGCACGGTACTTTACGGCTGGGAATACGGAGCGGGAGATCAACGCGCCGGGAAGGATTCGCGAGGCACAGGCGTCTCCGCCTGCCGTCGCACGCCGGAGGACTGTCGTCTGAATAAGTAGCTTTGATTTCCGGCAGGAAAACCCCCTGCAGGGCTTACGGTAAGCTAAACAGGAACAAGCGGTGCGTTTTAAGGAACACTGGTTTTACAAATTAATGCGGCGTCGTCAATGGAGATGTCATGGTTGTCATTCATGAAGTGGGCTTGAGCGGAGGGATTAATTGCAGAATTATGAGCACAAGGTGGCACTGTTTCCTCACTACCGGAAGGTTATGGGTTCGAATCCCTGCTCTGTGTCTGCATGTAGGTTGTGTGTCCTTCCTGTGTTGCATGAGTTTCCTTCAGGTCTTCTAGCTTCCACCTGCGGTTCAAAGATCGGCAAACTAGATCCCAAACTGGGGGAGCATTTGCACTCCATCAAAGGCTGGCATCCTACCCAGTCTGTTGCCTGGGATAGTACCCCCCCCCCCCAAACAACCTTGTACTGGAAAAGATGGATGGATGGATGGATGGATGGATGGATTATGGCTGTGCTTTCCAAAATATAGTGATTTGCAAAGAAAAACTGTAACACTAAACATTAAAGGAGAAGTTGGAATTAAAAGTAAATATCAGATACAAATATCATTTTGTTTCTCTTGAGCTGAACAAATTAAATGTCAAGCTTTGTTATCTGGTTTATTGTAATGTTTAAGTAGTGCATGTTATATTTTTTAAAAATCATTGTCCAATACGTGTCTCACACACAACACTTTTAGCAGATCCCTGTCGTTCTGTAAGCTGCACCAAATACCCACCATCGCCCCCTGGAGTTACCCTGAGACCTCGTCACCTAAATCAGCTGGTTAGGTGTCACACCACCCACTCCCTCTCAAAGACCCCACATCATGCGCAGAGTTCCCACAAGACCTTGCACGTCCTTGCACAATCACGCCCGTCCTCCCCAGTCAGCCCTGGAGATATGCAGAACTTCATCTGATGACCTTCTGGAGCTGTCCTCAGCTGGCAGGCTCAAGTCATAATGGGAGGATTGATAAGACGAGTGTGACTTCCTGCTGAGAGGACGGGATCACGTCGGTGGGCCACTGGCTGCGCCCTCCGAGATGCGTGGGAACGACAGGCTCAGACATTTCCCCCCAGATCTTCCAGGGTTGGGGGCCTGAAATGTTGGGCGGCAGAGCTCCATAAACTGACATTTCCCCAGAGAAGCAAAAAAACCTAACTTCACCCGAAAGAGAAAGAAAATTATCCCAGGGAACATAAGGATCACTGCCCCTCAGCTAACCTGAGAGCCAGCAGCAGATGCTGAGTCCTGTGTACACTCTCAGAAAAAGGGGTAAAAATTTGTACCTTTGCTTGTCACTGGGGCTGTACCCTCAAGGATCTGCCAATTGTACCCTTAGCTGTAGGTAATTGTACCATTTAAGGTACAGAAATGGACTCTGAGGAACATTTCTGTACCACTGATGGTACATTGATCCTGTTTGTACCTTTGGGATGTACCTTAGAGTCTATTTCTGTACCTTAAAAGGTACAATTACAAGGGTACAGCCCCAGTGACAGCAAAAGTACAAATCTTTACCCTTTTTTCAGAGAATGAAGTTATAAGTCATCAATCACCTACACTGTTTTTCTTTTTGTGTCCAGCATTAAGAAAAAAGTCCGGTTATACCACAATCAAAGTGCCCAGTGGAAAAGCTACAGTGATAGTTATAAAAATATTTGTATGTGTAAGTATTGTTTGCTTATGACGGTTTTTGATCTGACAGTCAGAATTTGGTGTCACGTTTTAGCGCATAATCTGCGAGCTAGGGAATAAGGCGACTGCAGCTAAGCATGTAGGAGAGAGCTTGATGTTGGGGGGTGGGGGGACACAATTTAATCATGTAAATGCAAAGGTCTATTTATAAAGGGGGGGGGGGGGGGGG
>JAODJU010000045.1:12560375-12584770 GCA_026776725.1 Gnathonemus echidnorhynchus | reverse complement strand
AAAGCCCCCCCCCCCCCCCCCAGACATTGACTGCTGCAGCATCATCCCATTCATACAACTGAACTGCAAGCCAAGGGGTTTGCAAAATGCTTACATTTCAGAGTTAAAAATAAGCACCCAAGAACTACTGAAATTGTAAAACATTAACATGACATCTCCCAAAAAAAAAAACACACACCTGTCGGACTTTCGTTGGAATTTAAAAACATAATTACATCTCCGGTTAATAAGCAGCATTACGTCATTTGCCCCATGGATGACGGCTGATGTTACGATCAATGATTTATGGTAAGCAGAGTTATCAATACTGTCCCAAGTTAGCATCAGTTTTTCATAAGTTTCCAGAAAGAAAACAACATATTCGTTTTGCAACCAGAGCAATTTCTTTGTTGATAAATGTTGATACTGTTGATGTTCCGAGTGGATTGGGGCATCCCTAGGTAAGACCTCTACTAAGCCAATCACCAGTAGGGCACCTCCATCGCCTCATTCACAATCGTAGCAAAATACACCAACAACGTGCACTTCTAATGCACTCTAAGATAAGGCCGGCCTGTAAATGCACTCAAACCACTCTCTGCACAAAGCATATCAGCCTTGCAAGACAGACGGAAAGAGTGCGATGCTTAAATCCTTACCTCGAATCTCACTGCATTCCACTGCTTTCACTTAGAGTAATGTTATCTAAATATTTTCAGCAAACTCAAGCCTATTAATTTGCTGGGTTAGTGTATTCAAAAAGCTTCTATTGTTAGTATGAATGGAATGAGTCATTACACAGTGCATACATGTTGAGTTAAAGGAGACACGGTAATCAGGACTCCATATACGTTCCTCTTTACTTTGACATTGCATTGACCTTGACCGCTTCATTTAAACCCCAAATGAGGACAGCCAAACAAAATAGTTATTTTTAATTATAAGTGGAGTACATCACCCCAAAGGACCACAACTGCCTAGAGTATAAGCAGTACGTTCACCATCACCCGTGACTATACACCGCCAATGACCTCGACTGACTCATTACTCAGCAACCAAATCAAGCTCGACACCCACTGAAATAAACATAGTTCAAGCAGACGTCTGCCAACCAATTTTCTTCATCTGAATAAAAAGACAGCTTCCCCATTACTTGTCATTTGTTTTTGGGGGAAAAAAAAAAAGACAAGCACGCAACTAGGGAATTTTTCCACAATTCAAATTATTTGCTTTTATGGTTTTGTTTAAAAAGTGATGATCACAGGCTGTGCACATGCAGTCGGAGTCAGTCTACAATTTGCCGATTTAACAGAATTGTAAATGTGATGCAAAACGGAATCGTTCAGCTAGAATTCCGCAAAAATCCATTTGCAAAATTCCACCCAACACAGGCCACCAGGCGACACGGCATGGCGTGAACGCCAACACAAAGACGCCCATGTGTTTCCCAACGACGAACCACGCTTGCCTCATTCCATGCATTTCTTTACTTATGAAGGGATGCCAACTAAAAACAGAATCAATCGGTATTTGACAACTCGACACCATGCCAATATGCATGTCTCAGCCTCGAAGGAGTAGCAATACTTGCGCATTGGCGCCTCATTTCCTGTTTAATGGTTGCGTGTTAAAGGTCCCTGGCAAGCTGAAGACTTCAAGTTAAACTTCATTGGTCACAACATTAAAGCATATTCTGCTCGTACTATATGCAGTAGCTTATTGTAAAGATATAATGGACAAAGGGCACTGAAGATCATAACTTCAGTACTGCAGAAAATATTCCTGTTTGTAGCTGAACTCCACCACCCACATGACAATGGGCCAAAACATACATCAAAACTACAAAGCAACGAACAGCCACATGCAAAATTGTTTTCCTCCAGCAACTTCAATCTGCAGACCTCAATTCAATAACACATTTGTGGTTCAAATTCAAGACTACCCATAAATTGAAAGTTCTGGAGGACCCAGAATAATTTTCTCTTGAGCAATAGCCAGAAATCCCTTCGAGCAGCACCAGAACCAAAGACGACTGAAGGGTTCGTCTGTATAACTCAAAGCAAGGGATGTTTGAACGCATACTTGATATTGTCGTGCAAATGAGTCCTGACAAATGAGTTTAATTAACCAGTAACATCTTTAAAAATTTAAGGCAACATTTCATAGCCACTGTTTGCTTGGGATAATATAAAATGAGGCATGAAAATATCCACTACACAGTGGCCTCTCGGGTCGAACCTCGGAGCGTCCGATTTTGAATGATTCTCTCTTGTTCCCATACTGGTACCATTAGGCGCTTCCACACCACAACCAGAACCTTTTTCTGAAACCAAGATCTTTAGTTTAGATCCCACTGCAGGAACTCATTCCAATTAGTCAGTCAGTCCCTACTCCAAACTAGGTACTTTTCAATGGAAGAAACTACTTGGGTGGGGCCAATAGCGGTAACTTGCTGATTGGTCGACCTCAAGCACTGGCACCAACCTGGAAGTTATGTACAAGTGCTGAGAATAGAAGCAGTGAAGCAAAAATTGAGCAAATTATTTTGTGTGAAATTTTTTTTTTATGTATCTCAATTTCATTGAATGCATGAGTAAAAGCCTTTTTGCTTACACCGCCATATCTATGAAATAGAAAAATGTATAAAAAGTGATGTAATTGTCTAATATCGCCGGTGCTGGTGGTGAAGCTTGCTGGCGTTTGTTAGTGGAATGTTACATCATTTTTTATTTGGTGGAAAACAAAAGAATGATCCGCCGGCCAGATTTAATAATGAATTTTAAACATGTCATGGGTCATAAATACACAAACGGCTGTATCTGATTTTCGTTATCAATCCCCCCAGTAACTAACAAGTGACTTGTTCATTCTCCATTGTTTTGGGTGCCAGCAGTTATGTATGAAACTACCCGTGAAGACATAGCCTGCAAACTGTTCACATTACTGCTTACCTAGCATAGAGTTTACAATTCCCGCTGTGCACAGCGAAAGCGGCACTCAAAAATAGCTAGGAGTTACAAAAGTTCCCGGTCGAAACAGCACTGGAACTTGGAACCAGGTTCTGCGACTCTGGTGTGAAAGCACCCTTTTGTATGACAGGTAGGTCAGCTTGCAGATACTTACAGCAAACAGAGCAGGTCCCATGTATGTCTCCATATATTGATAATAGAGGGACATGATCTTCACCAGATTCTGTAAGGCAGCAACTCGTACCTGGGGGGGGAGAATTCAATATTTACAATCACAGCAAGTAAGAACACGACGGCAAGCCACCGACTGGTCTGTCAGTACTAACTTTAAAATTCTACTCCATTTCTTACATTTGTAGTTTTTTTCGCCAGCATTATCATTAGAATATTCTGGTAAAAGCAAAAAAAATCCTGCATTGTTATTCCAGACAGTACGACTGACACTGTACAACTGTGTATTATTTGGTTATGAAGAATACATTTTGAATCTCAGCACTATTGGAGATCAGAATAATGTCTCATATGTGAAATAAAAGCAATTTAGATTCACTTGCATTTATTTTCATTAATTTAAACTGCAATATGTCTGGTACTATGGGATACGAACCAGATGCATCAAACAGCACGGTTTTTACATCATTTTAATTTTTTTTTTAAATACATACTCTGTTATCTGGACACTGCGTGGCTTCACACACAACCTGCATGATGAAATGCCGCTCCGTCTAGGAGGAAAGAAATGAGAGGTTGGGGGGCTTCAGACCAAGCTAAACCTTACAGGAAACCATATTCTTCACACCCTCAGGTCTCAGGAGATCTAGATGAATTTTACATCAGTCATCAGTGTGGTGCATGATCTCTCATCACAGACCAGACAGAGCTCATAATATGAGTGCAAGGGGACATTTAGTAGCATAAATTGTATTCAAGTTAAAGTTTTACTTTATTGTTGGATGAAAAAAAAAATTTTAAACAATGTTTTTCGATGTACAGACAGTTTTCCGCATGTTATGAATTCATACAAAGAGGAAACTAATCTGTGAACAAACTGATGATATTAACACAAATTCTCAGGATTTTGCAAGCTTCCTTCATGGTAAATGTATTCAAAGGGGAGACAAAAAAAGGTCTGTATGGACAAGGTCAGCGAACACACCTCTTTGTCGAAGTTGGCTTTGGTAAACTCCAAGGAATTGAGCAGCGCGTTCGTGGCGGCCAGTTTTACGTTGTTGCTGGGCTCCTCCTTGCGCATACCTTGGATGATGGCTGTCAGGATCTGGTTGGCATTATCCTGCAGCTGTTCTGGGTCCTAACCAGTAATAAACATGGAACATGCAACATCTAAGATGTGTCACAAAGCATTGATCCTGAACACCAATAACAGAGCATAGCTCAATTCCTCTTCAGACAATACCAATTAATCCACCACATTATTTACACTTGCAACAGTTTTTAATTAAAATTCTGGTCATTACTCTTACATGCTAGTCGGAGGACCGCAACCAACACCATCTTAACGGCATACTTACGATGTCCTGGCAGATGTAGCCAATAGCCTCCAGGGTAGATTCCTTCATATGCTCGGTGCTGCTGGGGTCGGTGACATTAGCTACGAGTTGAGGTATGAGCTCCGGCCACTGGGCTACAGGGATCTCGGCGCAGGCTATCCCGGCAACACACTGAGAGGCCGAGCTGGGGCGGTACGTCTCCGTGCCCAGCGTCTGCAGAACCTGAAAATGCAACAAAGGGGGCTGCGTCACGCAAAAACGCTAACAGGCAATCTCTACACACCAGAAAAGCCAGACGAGTGATGACAATCGATTCGTAACCGTAAGGAGACTCACATAGCTTTTGATCTCCTGCCGGGCATTGCTGTCAATGGCCAACCATCGCTGCTGGTACTGGGACTTCACATCCGGGTCTTTCGAGGTTAGCGAGTTCTTGACCTGCAGCCCCGCTGCCACACGGGCCACCTGGCTGTTTCCAGGATTTGCCAGAACCTTAGAGAGCTCCACTAGAAATGTGGGCTGAGGGAGCAGAACGGAGGCATGAACAAGGCAGTCGGAGATTCAAGGAGGCGATGTCACACTAAAAAAACATTCAAGTATTTAAATGAAATAGTCTTATGACTTCAGTCACTCTTGATAAACTGACGCAGAATCTGCACTGGATCCCTCCTGGGAATCAAACTGTGGCAATGTCACAAAACCTGCTTCACAGCCAGCAAACCCGCACATGCCCTCCATCCCCCAGCCTCTGTGTCAATAATACGATAAATCAGTCACACCTGCACATAATCAACATTTTCACAACAGCCAAGTGCTCTTTCGGCTGAAACCTTTGTTCGGCCGTGGCAGGCCGTCATGGCATTACTTAACACTGGTGGGGACGAGGGGCGGGGCTCTCACAACAAACTTGCAACAGCACAAGACTAAAAGGGCAACTTAATCATTTTTTACTGGGGGCATAGTTTGTGCAAAACAGAGCTGGGCAACAGAACCACGTAAGCAGCGGAGCGTCTTCCCCATGTTGGAGAACCTCAAATTGGGGAAAAAAGCATGTCATGGCAATCATTGTCTGCTTAAATCATTTTACGGAAAACAAAACTTAAATCGCCAAAATTTAAAAGCAGATTAAAAGTCCGGAGCCAATCAATGGAGTTTGAATTAATGACTAAACTATGCTCTTACCTAAAAGCACAATTTTCAGCTAATTATACAAATATTGATTAGAAAACGAATAATCACCTCCCATTAAAGTACATAAGCAGCACATTTCTCATGGACGGGCCAGAGACAGACAACGTCCCTGGACACTTCCCACCACACTCAGAATTTGACCCGACCTAGTGTACTTTCAATTTTAGGATAATAGTTTTTCAAAATACACTTTTGGGAACCATGTTAACTACAGAGCAGAGCAAACATTCTGCAATAACAATCAAACACGTGACATCGGTAACTGATTACGAACTGACAATTCTAATACCAAGGAGAAACTCATGTACGTTTGTTGTAGCCCGGCACACAAAGCCAGCAGAAACAAATCAAGAACCAGAACCCTTTTTAAATAAAAGGCTAACTTTTAGAAGCACGAGACACATTAGGCTGTGGTTCCAATACTTGATTCTGAAATCAAGGGATATTTAGGGTTCTACCCTGAATTATTTTGCTACAGGAGCTGGTGAGGAGGACAGACCTCCTGATCACTGATAATTCACCCACACCTGGCAGACAACTTGCTATTGATAACCCTGAGCATCCAAGTAGTAACTATTTGAATGTTACTGCTAAAGTCTCAGTCCTGTTCCTGCAGCCACACCTAAACATATGGAACTCAATCATGCAACTGAATGACAAGCAAAAAGCTGATGCCCACCAGCCAAGTTTCATATCACTTTAAATTGAATGCTTTGAAAACGTCACTCTTACTTTTCCACATATATCCAAGCCTTGCATTTAGAGCATTTTCCAGGCCTGCTCCACCCCCGGGGAAACGAATCAATTCAGTTTTGAGGCTCTGCAATTATCTAGATGTGACAGCAGTCCATGCTGCAATCTTAAGCAACTCGCTGCAGAATTGAAAAGTGTCCAAATTTGACATTAAGCGACGGATCGATGCCGCAGATCCTAAAAATCACAAGTGAATCAAACGTGCAGCCGACAATCACCGACCGCAGACACCAAGCAAAAGCGTTTTATCCAAAAAAAAAAAAAGAAATGGTCTCATATTTGTACTGCTTCAATGGTAAAAGGACAACTTAAGACAAAAAACGGCTCCCTCCATCACAATACTCCGCTGATAACCTCTTCGATACAAGGCCACGCCCAGGAGCGATTCGGCCTACTGACCCCTGTGACTAGACGAATCAAGCATCTATACTGTACATGCAGCAAAAAACGGCATGCGTTTTCGGGCTATTTTCTCTGGGGGGAGGATCGTTAGCCTCGAAGTGACATATTGGCTAAGCGTTGCTAATCACTCTCGGGGGCTATCGGCTTAGCTTGCCGGAAGGCGCCGCAGCCGCGGGCGAAAGCATGCCGACTCCGGCTTTTCGATGGTGCCGTGGACTCCCAGGCACAAACACACATACAGGGAAACAGTGGGGGTTCGCAACGATACCGCAGTTTCACTTGGAAATGACGATTAAGAAAAATAAACAGGCTTTTTTAAAACAACATGCAAGACGTGCAAAGCTGCCGCGAGGTTGAAAGGGGGGGAAATGCCGGTCAAACTGAAACGATGCTGGGGAGGGGAGGAGGGGGGAGAGAAAGTGGGACATGTACAAACCAAGTTTTCAATCGCCGCCTGCTCCAGAAACTTCTGCGCAGCCTCCAGCTCGTTCCGATCTAAAAAACAGCGAAGCGGGAGAAAGACATTAGCCGCCCAACTTCCACCTCAGCCCCGCTTTCCTGACGGCGCCGCGCCGCTGCAACTGCGGCGCCTTTACGTGTCCATGCATCGTGCAGTCCATCAAATACCGGGCCCCCCAGCCTAAGACGAACCCCAGTCGGCGGCAACACATTAAAAAACACAAACATTACAGCTAAATCCTGGCCAGACGGCTTCTGGCGTACTTCAAGCTAGCCATCCGCTAACACCCTAACCTCCAGCCTGGCGCCCTGTAGTTAGGCTAGCAGCCTGCCTAGCGCGTAGCACACGGGCTGTCCCGCACGGCTTAGAACCCGACAAGCGCGCCGGTGGCGGCCGCGGCCGGTCGCCTCGTCCGGCGGTCGCGCAGAGCTGGTCGCCGCGGGGCCAGTGCGCGCTGGCAGGAACGTATTTGGAAGCTGCAAGATCTGAACTTGGCCTTGAATTATTGAATCGCCTGCGCTCCCCGTAAACATGCTTCCTAGGCAGGCTAGGCCGACCTACTCGCGGTGCCCATAAAGCAAATAAAACAGGTGAAATAATGACTACGCGTTTAAGGGAGAACGGATACGTGCTAAATCAATTAAATATCCGCAGGATCGTGTCTGCGGAATGAAAAACGTATAATATCGTGAGTATTATTACTGAGGAAAAAAAACCGGGTAAGCGGAGTATGCAGGCCATAAGGTAGGAACCCCCTCCCTCCTTTTTTCTAGCACAACTTCCTAATTCTGAAGCAATATACAGACCCCGTTTGAAAAGTTAAAATAACGACTCTACCCCCAAACAGCAGCGGGAAGGGAATAAGCGTAAGGAAATCGCTGGCGTTGTATAATCACCTGGAGAGACAGTTTTTTCGAGGATTGTGATCAGCTCCATTCTGTCCGTGCCTCTTTTCCACAAAAGTGCAGCACACAATACAAACCGGATAATATTTCTTCTGTGTTCAAGTGATGTAACAGGAACGTAATGAAGCAAAGGACGCCAAAGGGAAAGAAGCAGATAACGCTCAGGTATTTTCCCCCCACTTGTCGACTTTACGGTGAATATGCACAGTTTTTTAATATCTGGATGTGAATAATTTCTGGCTGAGCAGGACTGCCGCTGCTCACTCTCAGCCCGTGTTATCGGAAGGGGAAAAAGACCGCGTCACCGTCCCGCGGAAGGATATCACACGCCGCCGCAGTGGCAGAAGCCCTCCTACGCGCCCCTGTTAAACCCATAGAAATCGCGAGGAGCAACCGGAAGTGTCACGTGACGACCCCCGAAAGGAGCGCGAGGAGTTCGTACTGGAGTAAGTGCGTGCGGTGTATAAGCGCAAAATACCAATGGAGTGAATCTCCTCATTCTTTTCGTTATGAAATAAGGTACCACTTCTTTTTGCTTTCATAAAGTAAAAAAATACAGTTCCAGAGACTTGTGTCTGTCCGAGCTTCAGTATACTGTATCTGATTGGCTAAATTCAAGAAGCGCTGACTAATATAAAATCTATATGGGACCACTGTTCATTTGATAAACTGATTATTGAACAGTAACAACTTGCACTGCATTGCTTATTATATGAACAAACTGTAAAATGCACAATTTAATTGCATTTGTTTCTGCATCGGTTCTTAAATTGTAAGATTGATTTGTATATTTTAATATGATACGATTAATATGATTAACATTTGACTACATTTTTTGTACATGGTAAAATTTAGATGGATTCTTACAAACTGAACGTATCAAATGATTTAGCAACACGAGTCCAACAAATTTCTGGTAATAATAAATCACAAACAAATCACAAAAATATGTATGCCAAATGTCAAGAAGTGCACCACCTTACACGTTATGATTAATGTTCATAAATTCTTTTTAACTAGGTATATATTAAGGTGCATTCAAGAAGTCAACAACAAGACCTCTGCAGAAATTAAGGATCTGCATCCATTCATTTTGAGAATCGATTCAAACGTTAAAATGTCGTTTTTTACCTACATTTTGTCGAAACGGTTATATTATTATAGCCAGAGGCGCATTAACAGAGTTGTCGACGGGGGCGAGGGGGACATTGCCGACAGAAGAATTTGTCCACCGTGGGGCCACGTTTAAGCGGAGGCCCTTGGGTTTCGGCCGTGTATTAAAGCGAAGGAAATGGGCTGAGCCGTCCCACTCCCAGCAAGTGCCATCGTCAGCGTTAGGTTGGGATACCAACCTTGGATCGAATCGAAATCGAATCTGAAAGAAAATCTCCCGTCTAAAGCAATGAAAAAAGCAGTGGTTTAGCAAGGTGGCTTTTTCAAGTAACTTAGGAAGACAGCTGGTGAAACATCTACAGTATAAACAGTTATAAGCATGGCCAATGCACAAACGTCAAAATCCAAGGTTGATTATGATGAATGAGTCATAATCACTGTGTGAGATTTGTATGAGCCAATATCACTGACTAAATAAGTATTATTAGATTCATATTCGGAATCGTATACTTATTGTTAAGGGTCAAACTAAAATTGCAAAGAGATTGAAGAAAACGATAAAATTACAACTGAAGTGAAGTTTCAAATATTAAAAAAAAAAAAAAAGATTATAACATTTAAAACTGGCTTTTGTAATCCCTTTTGTACCTCTGGGACCATGGACGGCTGCGGTTGTACCCACTGTGGGTACCCTTGACATTTGGATTTGTTGTTATCTGACTGACATTAGCTGTTGTTTTTCTTACCTTGTTATTTCTGCAACTTAAACGTCAAGTAAGGCTGCAGGATTTTGAGTAAAATATGACGTGATTTTTTTCACATCGCGATTTTCTCTCATGATTCTTGAGCAATATATTACTCTCTTTATTATTATTTTACATTACATATTGCCCTTACGAAGACAGAACAAACAATAAGAGGCTATATATATCGTACGATACATTGGTTAATATACCAATATCGCCAGCCGATATTTAAACTTAAATACTGAAAGTCAGCAGCACTAGAACTATAGACATGACTACTGAAACAATGGGTATTATTGCACTAGAAGATCAACCATTTTCCGCAGTGGAAGACTAGAGATTTCTTCGGCTTGTTCAACACTTATGAGGTCTCAAGGTACTTCTGTCAGAAATCATCAGCAAAACTAATGGAAAGGCTTGGACTCGACTTGGCCTTAAGAGCAAGTGACTTGAGACTTGCCTCGGACTTGCAATGTTTTGACTCGAGATTTGACTCAGATTCGCCAAGCAGTGACTTGTTCCCATCCCTGCTGAATAATCTGAGATTAAATCTTGCAGGCGCCCTTATCTGGGACCATGCATTGCCAATGGACTGCCAGCTTATCAATGCCTGTCACAGATTTTAATCAATTATTTATGTATTTACAAAGTACCCCAAATAAAGTTATAAAGAGACTTTATTATAAGAATCTAAATTAACCACTACCCTGTATAGCGTAAGATGAAGGAATGGAATGGCAATGAGAAATAGTAATTCAAGATTTAAACAATTTATTGTCATGTATGTCAATCAAATTCTTATTGTGATAGTTCCCGGAGCCACATAATCGCACAGTAGATAGCGTATAAAATATACATACCTACCATAGATAAGTAAGATACTAAAATGAAGAAAATAAATAAAAGTAGTTGCTAATGTAAGGCACCGTATATAAAATGTAACATATATATGAAGTTGCTGGTCCAATAAGCATTTTGTACATGAGAATTTACATGCATATACTGTAAGTTAAGCCTGCAGCGTAAAGTGGGTGCTGTTATCAGTCCAGTGAGAAAGTATGTGCACATGCATGTAAAGTGCAGGGTGTTGGGTATCCATGGTCATAGTGACTGGGGGGGGGGTGGCAGATGCTGATGCTTCTGGTGACCTGGGGGTACAAACTGTTCCAGGGCCTAGATGTTCTAGTATTTATACTCCAGGACCCCTCCGCCAACCTTCATAAGAGTGAAGATTTGTTGGGCAGGCTGGGTGGGATGGCTGGTGACACAGCTGTCCCATCTGCAGATTCTCCTGCCACAGATGTCCCTCAGAAGGAAGATGTGACCTGTGATTTTCTGCCCTAACCTGCTCACCACTGTAGTGATCGTTTGACCTGTCCAGTGCAGCTGCCAAACCTCACAGCCGTGCAGCAGGCTGATGCAGGGTAATGCATAGGTCATCCCCCATTTCTACTGGCAAACCATGACATAGCGGCTGCAGGCCTGAAAAACATGCTTCAAATATTAGCCACAGCTCCAAGAGTCACCATGTATATTCACACAGTTGCTGTATATTTGAATAACACGTCAGACAGTTAGTTATAACAAGGTTCAGTTATGACAAAGTTTGCATTTTACATTAAAATATATTTGGAATTAAGGTCTGGGTATGCATGAATTTATCCATATGGATTCCCACCCCAGTTGAAGGACAACCCTCAAACAAAAACTGCTTTGTCATAACATCCAAACTGCACAATATAAAGTTCCCATTGGTTCTTTTTGATAAATTTCAGATTTGAGAATAAATATTTGGCTCCTCGGAAGATTGTGAAAGATAAAAGCATTAAGTTACATAGGTAATGCTGTACATTAAAAAGGGTAAACATTTGTACCTTTGCTTGTCACCAGTGCTGTACCCTCCAGGGTCTGCCAATTCTACCATTAGCTGTAGGCAATTGTAACTTTTAAGGTACAGAAATGGACTCTGGGGAACTTTGATTGATGGTACATTAATGCTGTTTGTACCATTGAGATGTTCATCAGAGTCTATTTCTGTACCTTAAAGGTACAATTACAATGGGGACTAGGAGCTTACAGCCGTCAAGCTACAGAAATATGAACTTTACTTCAAGGAAAATACACACGTTTGTAATCTGATAAAACCTGAGCACTGCCCCATTTATGAGAACTTTATTGAGGGAACCACCACCAGGATCGAGCACTGCCCCTCGAAAATCCTGGCACGGCACTGCATGTACTGCATGAAAATGTTGCCGTCTGCAACTTCTGATATATACGTGATATGTATTCGTTTAGGAAATAAATTTGTTATATTTATGCATATTATAAAATTGTGTTTTAACGGCAAAACATGACATTTATGCAACGATATGCGTCGTGCACATCGGCTATATAACACGGTTTGAACCGGCGTTCCTCCCGCTTCCTCTGCTAACGTGTTTTCTGCGATAGGCGCCGAGAGGTAAGCGATTCTGGAAGATGGATTAAGTGTCTTTATTGCGACACCAGGAGGATCTAAATGAAATTGCACTAAAAGTCTTCAACGCTTGGAGATTTTCATTACGATAAAATGTTTTAAACTTAAGTAAAAGAGGTGCTGACATTTTGAAAACACTTCCGTTGGCCGCCATGCAGTTAGTTTGATGTTTTAATCCACTATCAACGCGTACTTGTAACGTATTGGAATGAAGTCTTGCTGTGCCTGTCACTACAAGATCTGAATCAACCGTGTTAAACTATTAAAGCATTAAACTTTTCAAGTAATTAAAGACTTTAGACCATCTGCCAAACAATGTACCCTTACAAATTATAGAAATCTCATGTATTTCCATACATTTTCATTAAATGACCTTTACTTGTCTGCAGGGGTGCCGATAAAGATTTTGGGCCCCATGAACCCAGATCAATCGGATTATGTTCCAAATTTTTTAGGGCCACAGTTACTCAAGGGCCCTTGAAATTGCCCCCCCCCCATGGCACCCCTGCTTGTCTGTATTGACCCTGGCAAAGACCCTCCCAGGACCTGGACATATACGTTGTATTTTTTTTTAAATTTGGCCTTTTTTTATTTATTTGCTTTGAGATAGTTTTCCCTTTTAGTTATTTTTTCTAATTAATTGTAATTTGCTTTTGTATTTGGCTTTCCAGGCTGGGGCATATGCCACTCAAACCTATGATCCCACAGTGACAGTGTCACCCACAAAGTCATTACTTAAGAATTCAATCACAGGCATCCCACCTCCCCCGGAATTCCCAGGCCCCTTAACACCCGTGAATGAGTAAAGTCAGTCATTTTTACCACCCCTCCTACTCGGTAAGTTTTACTACACCCCTAAGACCCGTTCCAGTCAGCCTGTATCTTATTTTTAATACCGTCTTACTGTTCAGACATTATTCTGCGATATACCATATTTTGAAAAGATATTTTAAAAAGCAACGTTATTGCAATGTACCCCGATAAAATTAAGTGACTCGGCACGCTAATTTTCTGTGCCCACGATCACAAGATTGCCCGTTCGAGCCTCGGCAGAACAGCCACATGTCCGTGGGCCCTTGAGCGAGGTCCTTAACCCCCAGCTCCAGTGGGCCCCACGTTGGCTGACCCTGCGCTGTGACCCCCCCAAGCTATGGAGAGCAAAATGGGGTAGGCAAAGAGAAGAATTCCAGTGTACTTTACTTGTGCAAATGGCAAATAAACAATTTATCAGAATGTCATAGAAACAGTATTTCTGTACATAAATATTTGGTACATACAGATATGGTGCATGTTAACTTTACTACCTATGCAATTTAGAGACATATAATTTATATTAGTTAGATTATGTCCACTACAGATTTCTCAGCTAGCATTTGGTAAATGGATTTACACTGACTCTAACCTCACTGAAAGTCATTGAGATGCGCTGAAGAAGATTTTACAGAGTGGTTCGACTCACCTATCACCAGTAGAAAATCTTGGCAAGAAATGAGTGCAAATCAGGATGAAAAAAAAAAATCGAGACGTTGCATAAGCAGGCAGAAACAATGCATTGACAAATGTGCACCATTATCAAAGCTATAGGCAGCGCAACAAAATATTAAAGTGTGTGACTTTTTTTTTTTGGTCAGGCAGTGTACAAATATAACAAAAGTTCTTAGCGTAAACCATCACTCCATTTAAAGCTTTAACTCCATTTAAAGCTTTAACTCTGAATAAAATAACTTCATACAAATAAAAAACAAAAAACACAAAGTAACGATTAAAATGTGTTAGAATACACTTATTCTAACTGGACATGCCCCCCGTTTCATGTATATCCATAACATCCATATGCTAAGTAGGCGATATTGGTGGAGGGTGGCGTAGAGACATGGATAATCCCCCCCCCCCCCCACATTAAGCAAATTTTGTTGTGTGGCTGAGACTGGTGTCCCATATTTCTCCAGACTGAAAGCGTAAGACCTCTGGGGTAAAAATTTCTAGTTATTCATAACGAACGCTTGGAACTCACTGACTTCCAAGGGGATGTAAATAAACATAAGCACATCGTAAGATGGATGAGCCACCAGGTGGCGCTAGCGGCCTCGGCCTCTCCTGCCAGCGCGCCTCTCCCCCACGTCGTCCTCCACCACGAGGCTGTAGCCCGTCCTCCTGACACACTCCCCCAGCACCCACAGCACGCGTTGCAGCCTGCGGTCCAAGGCCTCCAGATGTGGCTGGAGGAGCACAGGAGCCAGGAGGTCCTTCCGCAGGGACTCCGACATCAGGAGGCTCAGCCGGTACTCCTCCTCGGCCAGCAGCTGAAGGCGCAGGAGGGTAGAGCGCCTCACCCTGGCCAGAAGTGAGCATACATGAAGGCACACTCACAGGTAGCCAGAAGTGGAAAGTTGAGGGTCAGAAAGAACAAATCCAGACCAAGATTTAGTTTCAACCAACCAGTTGAGTATAAAGAGTCACAGTCACAGATACTCAACTGGCTGGATGGAACAAAATCTTGGTCTGGGTTTGTACTCTCTGACCCTCAACTTTCCACCTCTGGAAGTAGCTTATTTATTTAAAACAGTCAATTTATAAAATACTGAAAACTACAAAGACGACAATATTAAATACTTTTATCAAACTGTAGGTGAAACACTGAATGTTCTCACTCATGCTTTCTGACCCACCTGCAGCACTGACTCAAAGGTGCCAGAATCGAGGCTTCGTCGTGGGAGTGCTTTCCAAAGCTGGAATGGAAAAAGATCAGCCTTAAATTACAGCAATATGGCCCTGGTACCTTCTGGGACCTTCTGGAGAGATTTTAATATAAATATACATAATGCAGGAACTCTAAGACATGTGCATATTAAATTTAACGATCAGTATTGGATGAACTGGATGAGATTTGTGTCCTATGCCGTCTAGGACAGGCTACAGCCCCCCCGCCATACTGAAAAAGCCAGGGGTCTCCAACTCCGGTCCTGGAGAGCTACTATCCAGTGGGTTTTCCATCCTACCTGGCTTCAGATGAGCCACACCTGTTCTCAGGTAAATACCAGGAGCAGGTGTGGCTCATCAGAAGCCAAGTGGGACAGAAAACCCACTGGATAGTAGCTCTCCAGGACCGGAGTTGGAGACCCCTGGAATAAGCAGTTGGAAGATGGATGGATGCTGGATTAAGCACAGATTTTAGTCTAAAGTCAGAGCCATCTGGTAAGAGCGCTGCCTTTAACTGGATGGATACAACGATACCAAAAAAACTCCAATTTAAAAATACATACAATCAACACAGTAATTATTAATAATTACAATACAGTGGTTCGCACTGCTGCCTCACAGTAAGAAGGTTCTGGTTCTGGGTTCGGTTCCGGGTCCTTTCTGTGTGGAGGTCGCACTCTCTCCCCATTTTCGCCGGGGGCTCCGGTTTACTCCCACGGTCCAAAGGTGTGCAGGACAGGCTGATTGGTCTAAATTGGCCCTGTAGTTGTGTGTGTGTGTGTGTGTGTGTGCGTGAGTGTGTGAGTGTGTGTGCCCTGTGGTGTGTTGCTGACTGCCCAGGGTTGGTTCCCACCTGCGCCCATTGTTCCCAGGATAGGCTCCGGTCCCCCCCCCGAGACCCCAGATGGATGGAATACAAGCTGCATTGTAAAATATGGCTGAAATAAAATGGTATCATTCTGATACAGCTCATATATGTTTTTACACTTACCCTCTTCCGTTATCCAGATGGATGATAAAAGTCTTGTTCCCAAATTTCTCAAAGGTCTCATAGTGATGACGGTCCATATTACCTTTGGAAACACAGCAAATTTCACTCAAATATAGTTTTATAATCCAGTACATAGGGTTAGGGGGTCCAAAGGCGGGGGATCTGGGCAGGTGAAAATCCACAAGACATTTTATATGTTATAGAGCAGGGGTGGGGAACCAGATCCATGGATGGCCGGTGCGGGTTTTTGGGATGACCTCTCAATCAGCCAATCACAGTGGGTCTCCAGGATTGGAGTTGAGAACCACTGCTTTATTATTGGCTGATGGAGAGGCCATCCCAAAAACCCGCACCGGCCTCCATAGAGCAGGTTCCCCACCCCTGTTATAGGCAGAGGTGGATAGTTCAGTCCAGAAGGCAATAATCCAGACCAAGATTTTGGTCGTTGAGTATCTGTGACTGTGACTCTTTATACTCAATTGGTTGGCTGAGACAAAATCTTGGTCTGAATTTTACTTTTCTGAACCTGAAATTTCCACCTCTGGTTATAGGTAGTTTGTCTTGTAGCTAATTCTGGGTGCTTTAATTATTGCTGCACATTTTCAGGTTTTGGAACATCAGCCATGGGTCTCACCCATCAGGAAGTCAAAAATGGTCATGTCCATAATATCCAGGAGGCGCGGACCATCGTAAGGGGGCGTCTGTTTGACCTTGTCACAGTAATTCGGATTGATCTCCCACCTGTGGACATATAAATTACCGCTTACAGTCACTAGACACTCAAAGTATGTTATTGTTCTCTAAATATAAAACATAATATAAAACTATATATGCACAAATATATGTAAATATGTAACATTTAAGCTCACATTTGCCATTTCATTTCAGCCAAAATAACTCAAGTACTTCTGTAATGATATTACATAATATGGAACATTACTTCCCCGTGGCCCTTTGAATGGTCACTGACCAAAACAAACAACCACCCAGATGAGTGGATGGAAGAAGGATGGGAAGGCAACCAGTTAACAGACCTCACAGGCAATTGCAGTGTAAATGCACTAGAGGGCACTACAAGAAAGGCAATACACATATACTGTTCATTCATTCCAACTAGTACTGGGTTAAAATTAGACCCCGAAAAGACAGAGGTAAAATTCTGGTATATTGTCTTCTTTGTGGGCCACGTTAGATGGAAAAAAATTGAATTGTAATTTATATTAAATACAACAAGCCAAGCCTTAACTGGTTAATTTGTGCAAAAGTACTCAGTCTATATATAAATAGGTAATTTCGGATCATTTTCCAATACACTGGCAAGACAAAGCCTGACTCTGCTTTGGTGCGCTTATGGTAGGAGCGTCTCCAGGGGTTCCTCCAGGTCCGGCGCTTGGCCAGGACCAGGTCCGGCAGGAAGGCGGACAGGGATCCCTCCATGTGCTCCGGCGTCCCGCACAGAGCATGTTCCACGGAGCAGAAGTAGGAGCATTCGCCATAGAAACAGGTGTTGTTGGCTGTGAGACACAAAGCAGATATTAACACTTAAGCACGTTGGTACTTATTTAGTAACTAAATACCCAATTGAAGCCTTTGGTTTGGTCTGGCATCCCATCCAGGGTGTACACTAGCCTTGTGCCCCCCCCCCGTAGGTGATAAATGAACAGAGTGGCTCCCCATGTAAATATTCAAACTTGAAAATATTCAGTTTCTTAGGCCAGTTTTTCCTAGCCAAGTCCTTGGTGACCCCCCTCCAGTCCACATTTTTGCTCTTTCCCAGCTCCCAACACACCCTTACCAGGTATTTGGAGTTCTCCACTGGATGGGAGATAGGAGGAAGCAAGAATGTGCACTGGAGAGGTTCCCCGAGGACCGGGTTGGGAAACACTCTGTTAGGTTTATGAACGGCCAGAATCCGCCCTCTATTTCAGAAACATCCTATGCTAGCCTGACATACAGCTTGTAGTCGTGGCCGAGTGGTTAAGGCGATGGACTAGAAATCCATTGGGGTCTCCCTGCGCAGGTTCGAATCCTGCCGACTACGGGGATTATTTTGAGGGTGGTATTTGGTTTAGCAGATTAGGACACTCAGAAGGTCACTGTTTCCAATCCCAGGGTCAGTAGACTGATTTCATCATTGGGCCCTTGAAGAGATGGATAGGATCCTTAAAAGGTCAATTACCAAGGGCACATGCCCAAGAAAATAGTTTAAAACAAACACAGAAATATACAGCGTGGGGAAAAGTATGTATGTAGTTTTTATTTTACAAAGTTATTTTTAAAAGTAGGTATACAGTTTCTTTACAGTATGATAAATGGGTCTTAGGTGTCTGAAATGTCCTCCATCAATGTTGATATTCCAGCAGCTCGTTCCTGACACTGTGACACACTTCAGCTACCTTGACGACACCTTCCAGCACTGACTGGCCACCGCATTCACCCCACCTGACACCCATGGGGGGGGGGGGAGGTAGTAAAGGAAAAGGTTTTTGAGAGGAAGCCCCACACAGTGGATGAAATGAAGGAGTTCATCTCGCAAGCGTTTGCGGACTTCGATGCTAACCGGGATTTGTGTGCTAAACAGAGCCAGCCGTGTATCAACGTTCACGGAGGACATTTTGAACAACAACTCAGACACTAAACACGACCCAATCAGTACTGAAAAATAAAAGCTGCATACCTACTTCTGCCCACCACGTAGGTTTAGCCACATATAAGTAATTAAAAGCCCATTGTTGTTTGTACCTGGTGATATGAAGAAGGTCCTTCGGAGTTTCTTGTCATGGGTAAGATCTCGGATTTCCTTTGTGATACTGACAAGCCGTCCAGCCGCAGGAGGGACCCTGCGGAAGCCCAAGATCCTGAGAAACAAAGAAAACCAGTAAATACCAGTAAGAAAATCATTCTTTTAATAAGATCCCTACCATCTCCGTAAGACCGCCCTTCTCGGGGTCAGACTGTCCCCAAGATCGCACCATATGAGCTGTATGTGTTCAGAAATGAGCTGATGTTTGCATACAGAAATGGACTATAAGTTCTTATGGTCACGCATACCGAACCGGGACCGCTAGTGTTGCACTAAACACCTTCATCATCTACGACTTCAAGTCTTCGTTATCAAGAAATTCAAAATCTCAGTTTAGTCCTTGGCGATGTATATACAATACGTTTATTTTTTTTATATAGCGCCTTTCGCAACAAAGCACTTCACAGAGTTGTGTTGTGATACATAAAACATAATTAGAGAGAGATACACAACGGAAAAAATGAAGGAAAGAAATAGAATAAAGAAAGCCAGAAGATAACGGAGGAGAGGAACCAAAAACTCCCAAGGAAGGAGAAAAAAAATCTCTGTGTTTATTTTCTTATTATAACAATATTATATGGACCTGGCATTCACCCCAGTATTATCCATAAATTATGCATAATATATTGTGTATTATGTAGGTATTATGATTTATGTACATTGTTTTAGAGGGATAAAAGACACGTGTGATTCAAGACTGGCATTATTTTGAAAGCCAAGTGTTGGCTAAAAAATGCCTAAAATAAATTATGTGTTTAACTCACACTGAACATATGCATTGTAATGTTATAGTAAACATGATTTCTAATCATGCGGGAAAAATCTGCTAAAAAGGTTACTAAGAATCCGTGCTGGTCATTATTCATGCTTACAGTTCTGCTTGCTAGGTTTGGCATGGGGAATATAAGGATCTGTCAGTGTGCTCAGTGCAGGGATGGGTGGGGTGGGAGGAACTGACCTATCCAGGTGAAAGGCTGCAATCTCAGCGTTGTGCCTCTCAAAGTCTGAGAAGTAGAAGACGTCAGGTGGCGTTTCCTGGTCTCTGGCTTGCCTACAAGATGAGAGACGATCACAGCATTAGGGTATGACACAGTTCTACACAGCGGCCAGAGGGATTTGAGCCGTTCCTCTTGCAGTACAGTGGTCAGGTCACTATGTGATGCTGGTGGAGGAAAACATTTCCTTACTCACTCCTCCAAAATACACCAGAGTGGCTCAATCATATTGACATCTGGTGACTGTGCAGGTCATGGGAGATCTTCAGCTTCACTGTCATGTTCATCAAACCACTGTCCGCAGTCTTACTGTGCTTATTGGTGCAGTATCATCCTGATACACGCCACCCCCTTCAGGGTACAGTGTTTGAACCACTGGGGGCACATGGTCCTCCAGAATGGTTCTTTAGTCCTTGGCAGTGGCCACCCTTCTAGAACAAGTAGTGTACCTAGGGAATGCCATGACATCGCAGCCCAAACCATCACTGATCCTGCACTCTGCACTCTGGGTACACAGCAGTCTGGGTGGTGAGCCTCTCTGTAACTGTCCCGGATGTGGGAAAGGCAGTGAAGGTGGACTCATCAGAGAACAGTACATGTTTCACTTTGTCTACAGCCCAAGATGTCCGCTGCTGGCACCATTCAAACCTTCATTTGGCTTTCGCACGAGTGACCAAAGGTTTGGCTATAGGAGCCTGACCGTGAATATTGAACCTGTGGAGCTGCTGACAAACAGGTTTGGTGGAAACAGGAAAGTCGAGGTTTGCATTTAATTCTGCAGTAAGTTGAGCAGCTGTGGTTTATGATTTTTGGGTACAATCTGGGTTAGTGCCCGGACCTCCCTGTCAGACCGCTTCCTCGTGCATCCACAGTTACTCCTGCTGGATGTGGTCCGTCCTTCGTGGTGGTATGCAGACATTACCCTGGATACCGAGGCTCTCAATGCACCACAAAGACTTGCTGTCCTGGTCACAGATGTCACAGACAATCTGTCATCATTTGAACTCTGACATGTCTCCCATCAGGTTGTGCAGATTACAGTGTTTTATGTACAGCTGCAATTTCAACCTTCACACTCTGCTCTTACTGATCAAACGTGCAACCAGGCTGCACATATATAGGAGTGAAACCTCAAACACGATACTGGCCAGTGTTTCTGTTTCATTGTCCACCCCCTATATGTCTTTATAGTTATATACAGTGATAGTTATAACACTCATTCACACACGTGATTCATCACAGTCCGTACAGCAGTAGACTTACTTCATAGGTTTGAAAAGCGCTTGTCCATAGTTCTGGAATCTCATGATCAGCTTAAGCTGCGTCCCACCCGGCTTAATTGCTGTGAGACAGAAATAAAGACATTATATGAAGGTCCTTCCACAGCGAAGCACCTGCTGTTATTCATGCAAGTACGCACACAGACAAACATTCCCGTGTGCAAATACTAGTGGAAATACCAGCTGAATTTCTGCTGTGGCATGCAGATCAACCACACACACATGTATGCCAAATATTCTGGGTAAATTGATATTCAGTATCTGCGTCCAAGGACATACTTGTAAGAATGTGTGAGTTCAGCTGGGAAAAAACACCTCAGGACCATCCAGCGTCTTTCTCTCAGGGGTTATATGAGGAAACACAAGCTGGCCAATTAAGGGGGAGATGTCATCACCCAATGTCACATACGCTGTGGAACAGCAGACTTTAAAGGCTCACTAATCTATTATGAACAGCCCTCGGGAAGGATTATTTGTGCATGTCATTATGACGATAGCTTCTGCTATTTTTTTTGTTCTGTTTCTTGCTAATATTATGCTTAATGTTATGTTTTCCAGATCATTCTCATTCCAGTCATTCTCAGCCTCACTTCTGGCAGGCAGATTTCCCAGATGTCTTTAACATGACAGCACACTGAGTGGTATGAGGCTAAAATATTTTAATTAGTGTGATTATTTCTGTAGGGGGCCTCACCAGACAAAGTAAATACTGTGACTCCGATGAAACCCAAACGCTCATATAAACAGGGTCGATACTCCCTACAGTCTCCTCGTGCTCTTTTTCTCTTTTGATTTGCAGCACACACACATGCACCCTCATCCACATCCTCATCCTCATCCACATTCTCATCCACATTCTCATCCACATTCTCATCCACACACCTACTGCTCCACCAAGGGCGTAGGAGAGAGTTTGATACTGGTGGGGATACTATTTATTGTCTACATGCAAAGGTCTATTTATTAGGGGATGGGGGACGAATGAACCAAAATTAAATATTGGGGGGGAGGGGGGGCACGTCCCCCCAGGTTCCTGTGCCCCAATCTGCCGCCCGTACTCACCCACATTGCCAATCCTCTGCACCACCAGGTCCCTGAGCAGGTCATCGACAGCAGAGCTGTGCCTGGCATACAGTTCATAGCGGTTGATCCCAAGGTGGAATTGGAACCAGCTTGGATACGAGTCGACGGTAGACATTCCCACAGGAAAGAGGCCTTCCTCTTCATCACCCTCGCGGGCCCTGAAGGGACAGTGTTTCCTGTTTGTCCCCTCCCTACAACTCACACGTGCACCAACTAGCCTTACAGAGCAAACCACTGACAAATCCCTAGTGAAGAACAAAGCCGTGAATACAATTTAATCAATACATTTAAAACAAAATCCATAATTAAAATGCATTTCTATTGGTGCTGAATCAAATACATGACTTTATTTGTCGATTACCTGTTCAAAATCGCATCTTGTCAATAACCACAATACACATGACTAAGTTTTTAATTCCTTGGATTTTTAGTTTTAGAGCTTACCATCTCTGATTCCCACGAGCTTGTGAGTAAAATGTCGTAGCACTGTTGACGCTAAACAAGGTGTCTTCATCTGCCAGAACCGGCAGCGTTTTCTTATACAAAGGATGGTCATAAAGAGCCGCTAGGCGCTGGAAACCGTCAACAGGTACATGCTTACTGGTGCCTTTACTGGGAGACTTGTGCTCGCCTTCATGCGCGTACTGCTCCGGTTGCTCGACTATGTTTTTCATGGAAAGTGATGTGCAATTTGAGCTAGGATTGTTACTGAGATCATGAATGAACTTCGTGTCAGTGCGGCCCGAATCTACGGCCGACCCGCCTCGCGGTTCCGCCCGGCTCGGCATACCTCCGATGGGTTTGTGGGCGCATGAGCAGCCGGTGTCGCCCGGGGTCAGTCCAGCTGTTTGCTTCTCTAGTGTAAATAACAAGTTCATTATAATATGCATAGTGCATACAATTAAGAAAAACACGAGAATGAAAAGTCGGATTTTACGGAGAGATACCATTTCGGTACAAATAATACATATAGGCTTTGTATTAAATTAAATCTATGAAACGATTAATATGATTTCTGCGACTGGATGACTTTAAATCTACCTTTTTTCTAGACTTAGATCTGTGCCCCAAATACTGGAATACTGGAGTCTTTCTAAAGTGACAATTCTTGTTTTGCAAATCACTCTTTTAATACATACATTTCAAATATAGCCTACAACTTGAAGTGGACGGACACAGTGTTCTTACGTCGTCCGTAAACAGCGGCCCCTCTTCAGAACGATCATGCGTTACCTAATTCCGTCAAGAAACCATATATAACAGCAAAAGATCAGTCCATTATTTACGAATATATGAATACAAGCAAACATCACCTTACTTTTCCATGGTAAAATAGCAGACAAACTTTTTGAGTGATATATATCTGTAAAATATGGTGATAAATACGTGTATACCAATAAGACAAGTTAACGAAAGCAAGCAAAAACGAAAAAAAACTGAAGTGTTTAAATAGCCTGAAACAATTGTTCAATATTCCGCCATTAAATACATTTGTGCATTTGCTGTTTCTATTAACCGCTGCTAAAAAGAAACACGGTGATCGGACCTATCGATTGTCTTGTTCTCCCTTTTGCGCATCGGTATTCCTTATGATATAAATCAAGCTGTTGCGACTGCAGCCTCGCTCGGCGTCACAAGGACGACGTCGACTCTGTCTGAACATGGGCAGCGATAATGACATGAAAAGACGGCGAAAGCGTGACACCGAAACCTCTCCCATGTGGAATACTTTACCCTGCAATTCACAGTAGCTTCAGTAGGTGGCGCTGTCTGATGCACAACGTATAGTGATTAGAGTTGTATTAGGTACGCTTTATTGAGCTGAGTGTAGCTGTCGTCACTGGCTTAATTTTTCAGCATGGGGTCACAAATAAAACAGCCAATTGCCTAATGTATATTCGATCACTATATAAAAGCCCCTTTTAAATATTCTGATACAACTGAAAATGATCTCAGCTGAATTTAGGCCACTTAAAATTAATAAATTGTTTTACATGACTCAAACTTCTAAAATATTGGTGAGTCGGGGATTTTATAT
>JAODJU010000045.1:12533546-12560275 GCA_026776725.1 Gnathonemus echidnorhynchus | reverse complement strand
TAAAAAAAATCGAGGCGGCACCAAAAAATTGAGGCGGGCGGCCATGTAAAACAATTTATTAATTTTACGTGGCCTTAACTGAAAATCGAAAGTTTTTGTAGAAAACAATTGCTGAATCCGTAGACGCACTTTGTAAACGTGGACACAATTTAGATGTTTATATAAATATTTTTATAGTAAAACATTACATAAAATTATAAATAAATGGCTTTGAAAATGTCGCGGCTGCAGTTTTCATCCGTGATGATCAGATAAGATTAACCGGATTTAGCAGATGTACGAGAAGGAAAACCACTAACAGTGTCTGGAAACTCTTCTGTTACGTAAATATACCAGCTCTTCTGCTGCAGGGCATCCACAGAGCGCCTAACTGACGAGTGTAGACTGAAGCTATAATCTCTGTGAAACGATATAAGGTCAGAGAGGTGTTAAATTTGACGGATTATTATTTGAATAATGTGCCAAAAAATGTATGACATGCGATCCAAAATATAAAGGTACACCTACAGGGAGTAGCTAGATATCCCGCCCCCTGAGAAAATGTCACCCTGCCCCCCCGCTCGGGTTTGCATTTTGAATCGCTCAGCTGATTCTGCCAAGCGGGGGCGATTTTGGGCCCCCTACAAAATGTTGCCCCCCTTGAACCTGTCATGATATCCATGGCGATCTGACGCCCCTGTATAGGCTACATAAGGACGTCTAGAGAACCGCACAAATACACGCTTCATATATACACGTCCACGACTGAATGGTGCTGTAATTCATTGGGGAAACAGCGTAATGCCATACGGAATATATTCATCCCTAAGGGGCTTGCAGTAAAGTTACATGTCATAACTCTCTGTGTTCCGGTGTGCCTGTTCCGGTGCAGCTGGATACCGTATAACTAGGTTTTGTGATGCAAGTGTTTTTTAAACGTGACTATGACTTTTACAAGACGGAACATTTCACATAATGCATTTGGTTGACTTTTGTTTCTAAAGTTTAGAAATGCAACTTAGAACTATGTGTAGCGTGACACGTTAATTTTCGTTCGTGCTATAAATCGTGCATTAATCATTCTATATTAATTCTATAATCAGAACAATATATACATGCAGTTACAGCTGTGATTAATTTTTCCTAATGTGGAAGTTTCTTTCTTCGTTGTAAGATGGAAGGACGGATATTGAACCAGTTGTTCTGGAGATCGGAATTCCACTGTTAGTCTGCCCTTGGTCTGCTGTTTATTAGCATTCAGTACTGGAGAATGTTTAAATGGAGCATGAATAACTGAATGGAATCTCGATCGTGAATATACTCAGACATTGCACAACGTGTTGATTTTACGTGTTGATTGGACTTAAATTAAAAATGGATGCCTCGTACGTTTCGCAACTGGAGTCTGATCTTCTCAGAGAAATGGGCGATCAGGCTATTGTGCAGCTATTTCCAGGGGACATCTTACAATTTGCATGCGCTGATTTTAAATCACCTTTTTATCCTTTTAAAGTATTTTTGTTCTCAAGTAGGCCTAATATACAGCTTAATTTGTACAAACGTTTCATAATATAACTAAGAAAGACAAATATTTGCTTATAACAAACATCTTAAAAGCATCTTAAATATTCAGTGCTAATCATAATTTCTAAGTACAACAAAGCAATGATTCTGTGGGCTTGCCGAAGAACCGCTGGACGAATTACACGTATGAGCTGTTAGTGTAGCTGCCAGATGGGACATTTCTCCTTTGTTAGGAAGCTGGTGGCTTCACATCTGGCCAACTTCTGCAGGAAAAGCTTGAGAAACCACGGCAAAGAACAAGGCTTTATGTTATAACCGCATGTGTCAGAACTTTTGGCGTTTAATAAATGTTAGATGCTGCCAGAGTACAGTCGCTTTTTTTTTCTAAAACCTCAAACAGCTTTCAGGCTTTTGGAGCAAAAATGATTTTCATTTCTGTGTGGTCCTGGTCAGAATATATTGCATAATTCATATGTTCCTAGATAGAAAACCTTTGAATATTGAAAGTTTGAATATCGAAAGACCTTGAGGGAAACGTGTTATTTTTGGTGGCTTGTGTTATGCTGGCCAGACAGAAAATGAAAGGCAGTCTTGCAATGATTTATGTGTGTATGTTTTTTTTAGGAAAGAATAAATGATTTGTATTTGCTCATTCCTGGAGAAAGACTTTGCGTCAAGGTGTTAGGATGAAACAGATGACTGTGGTACTGCTCAGTGCTATCATGGGGGGGGGGGTAAATGCGACCCCCCCCCACCCACCATCATGGGAGGATGTTTCCTCTCATGTGTATTTATAGACCTGTTTGGACAATTATTGCTACAAGTGATACATATTTTGGCACCAGAGTGAGATAGTTGTAATTGTTGTGTCCATTTTGCTTATTTCTTCTTTGTTGTGTTAAATAAAATGTCCTCCCAAAACTGTTCTACGACCTGCTAAATGCAGAGCATCAGCAGTCAGCGTGTGATTATGGAAAATGTCACAAAGATTTTCTTATGGACACTTAACAGGAAAAAACTAAAATGATATAAACAACACCTGGTATAAACAAAACCTAACAACTATGACGTGATAATAATTCTAATTGGTTTCAAGACTAAAATGCATGAGAGGCATGAGAATAGACTGATGTTTGAAGGGAGACAGACACCTGCTTATGGGAGTTTTACTTACACAAAAATGTTCTAAGGGTAGAAGGAAAATGATTGGTTCAGAGAAATAACCAGTCAGATTGCTGAGGAGGTGGGTCCAAGCAAGTAGAGGAAGCGGGACTGACCAATCAGATGTCTTGGTCCTGCCGTCTCTAGTTGCTCGGATCTTCTTCCCTCTGTACATTTCTGTGTAAGTATAACTCCCACGAGCCAGACGCTCGGGGACGTCTTTCAGAGAGATGTATGAATCACACCATCTGATGACCTTATGATTCCATGCTGGCTCTGGGTCCTTCCCGGGATTTACGCAGCCCAGTGGGAAAACATGTAACAGCCTCCATTTGTCAGGCTGCTCACCCTTCAGTCTAACAGGACATGCCCAAGGACATCCTAATCAGCTGCCAGTGTCACAAAGGACGGGCACATCTCTGTTCCTTCGCGTGCTTTAACATTTAAGTCACGAACGAGGCTTAAGAGGTAAATTAACAAAGAGGAAAAAAAATCTTAATTACAGGCAGTAAATCCTTTAATGCCGCTCAGTTTCTGGGTGTCTCCATATAATCTGAAAGGATTGTTTGAATCAGTGCACTGCCATGTCTTTTACAAAGCCAGCCGTAAAAGATACATAGATCAACAAGCACTAGCTAAGGCCTCAGCTAATGGTGACTGTTACTTTTTGACAGAGTTGGGTAATTGAGGTCCAAAGAGTGAAAGTCCAGACCAAGATTTTGTTTCAACCAAGCAGTTGAGCATAAAGAGTCACAGTCACAGATACTCAGCTGTTTGGTTGAAGCAAAATCTTGGCCTGGATTTTTACTCTCTGGACCTGAATTTCCCAACTCTGCTTTTTGAGTAGTACACATGTTCCATCTTTAACGTGGGCTCCTTGCAGCACGACCTTGGGAGGAAACAAGGTCACATGGTTCCAGTAATGCTATGGAGCTGGAAAGATTAACAAGATGTTATCAGCGGGAGAACGCAGCACTTACGCCAGTCCTATCAAATCTGACACCCTGCATCTCTCAGCTGACAGTGCGCTTTGGATGAGCTGGATGGCCAAGGATTACGCATGTTTTGCACTGTAAGCATCCTGTGACCTTGTGTGCACATTGGGAATCTGCTGTTAGCACTCTGCAGTGGCAGCCAATTATGAAAGGGATCAGCATACCGCAGTACTAATTGTACACAAGCCATCAAGGTTTGATGTTCTGAGACCACGATATGACATTTCTATACACAGAGAATGCTTTGAATTGTTTCAGTAAGTTTGTTTTTTCATTCTGACAGTGTAGGCTCAGAAATAACTTAACTCCTACCTTGCAAATTAGACGGAGTTTTGAGGAAGGTTTGGCTTCTATTATTATTTTCAGACTTGCTCCCTATTCTTCATTTGGATCACAGAACCCCGGAAACAGGACAGCTGCCTCTCTAGCATGGTCACACACACCCCCACATAGGAGACCTCCTTTTGTCTCCAACACTCAAAGCACAAAAGCTTTGGGATTAGACAGCAGGAAAGAATCCCAACTAATCAAGTTAATACAGCTTGGCAGTAGAACAGTTAAGATTCAGCGATTCACTTTAAATATGATTTGATTGTTGGTGCAAGACATGGTGGTGAAACAGCCACGCTCTTGGGATTTTGATATACCACACATCAAGAGTTTCGGAGAATGATGTGAAACAAAAAACAGCAGTAGTTCTGTCGCTGAAAATGAGCGCGGCGAAAGGAGAATGCCCAGACTTTTTTTTACTTATTAAATAGCCAGTTTTAATAAGTTGAGAAAATATTTCATATGCTCTTTCTACCGGAAGTACAAAAAGTCATTATTACACATACATACAAATGCAGTTGTTCAGAGATCCAGCCTTGTTTTCTGTCGAGTCAGTTTATATATACACACGACTCCCCTGCTTCTTTCACAGCTTTACAAGCGATTGTACATTAAAATTCTGTCTCTACCACATCACATCGGCATCTCGTCCACATAAACAGGCACCTGCTTATATGACCAGATGCCCTGCCTATAAAACAGTCCTGTGCATTAATGGCAGCCATGTTTATCGTTTTCCAAACTTAGCGCTATACAGTCTAATCTCTATAACCAAAGACACCTTTTCGGACCGTGTTCAGGAAGGAAAGCTCTTCCTGATACATGACCATATCCATGCAAAGACTAACTGGTCTACAGTAACTCGCCGTTTCCCGTTTTCAAACACATTCCAGTTTAAATATACAGCTTGAGTTCTTCGCCTTTCTTACACAAGAAGCATGCCTTTGTTGAAGCAAATCGTTTTGTACGTTAAAAATTGTAACACTTAATTGCGGCAACAGCTAAAATCTGCCAAATACAAAGACGGGGTCTAAAGCCAGGGATGCCAGGCGGGGTCCATGCGACACAGGTTGTCCAGGCTGTTGGCCGCCGCCACGAGCGTGTTGACCTTGCTCTCGCCCCCTTCGAACTGAGCCAGGTTGTGCAGACGCGACATGATCGCCGTGACGGCCTTCTGGACCAGGGACACCAGCTGCTGGCTGTCCATGTTCTCCGGCTGCCCCGCGGGAGACAGGGGCACCGAGGTGTCCTCCTGTGTCTTCTTGTGCCAGGCGATGATCTCGTCCCTTAGCACGGCTTTCAGGATCCCGTCGACCTGCAGGAGCAGAAGCCAGAGGGCAGCTATACAGAAGGGGTCTGAATCTGGACCAGCACTATCATATTACTGCAAAGCCAAGCAATGAGGCTATAGCTAAGAAAGCCAGCTACCTTGAAGCTCGGCTGGGCGAAGCACCGAGCCACAGCAATCATGGAGGCAGTGAGGGGGCCCGACACACCGATGGGGGTCAGGAACTCCGATATGTTGGGGGTCAGGCGGAAGGGAACCGGCCGGTTGGCGTCCAGGTCACCCGTGGCATCATTTATATCGAAACGGAAATACGCTACATTCAGCTTCCCGGTGTCCTGTCAGAGAGAAGTGTAGGATGAGCACACCATCCAGAACATTCTATTTCCTCAGCTTTGCAGTTCTTAAACACCAAACCTTCCATGCCTCATGTGTTCTAACCTCACAACTGAGCAGGCAGCAGAGACCAATCAAGGATTAGAAACACCTGAGTCATTCTTGTTGATATCAATTGAGAGCTACATCAACAAAACACTTTTGGGACATCCTGCCATTTTGAGGGATCACCTTCTAGCGAGGCCTTCATCTGGTTGTTACACAGTTCAAAGTATCTAGTTATTACCATTACCTGCCCAATCTGCAGCATCTCAGGATTGAGTCGGTTTAAGTGCAGCACAAACTCGGCGAGGCCGATAAGCGCCAGCTGGATGGTGAACATCTTGCGGAAGGTCCAGTAGTCCGTGGCATTTGGGAAGGTGTGCAGGGCCCACTCGCGAAGCATGCTACGTGGGACCATGTTCCCTTGTACCTCCTTCAGGATGTCCCGCAGAACCTGCATTCAAAGGCACACGTTAACCCTGAATGCGATGGCCACTGTTAAACTTGGCCGGAGTCTGAGAGAGCCCATACGGCAGAGAGCGTCCTGCGCATACCTGATGGCTTGCCTGGGTCCCACGAGCCTGTACGGTCGCCAGGCGGTCGTAGTAACGGGAGACCGGGTTGTCATGCTCGATGCCCTTCTTAGCACAACGCTGCTTATAGATCTCCACCAGGGACAGCGACGAGGGGTTATCTTGCACCAGCCGCATCTGAGGGGACACCGCCACAACCCTGGGCACTGGAAAGACGGAGACACTGGTCAAATCACCTGTCAATAGACTCGGCACCAGTCAATCGCTGCAGTTTCCAGTCAATCGCTGCAGTTTCCCAACAGGAGCCAAATTCGGATTCACACAGCAGAAAAAATGATGAAGGCCTACCTGAGAAGAAGAGGTGGCGCTTGGTAGTCTCCTTCCTTTTCTCCAGACAGGGATTAAGGAGCCTGAGCAGCTGAAGTACCCGCTCCTCCCGCCGTGACTCTGTCAGACACGCGTCGTTCATCACCAGGTATGGGTAGATCTTCCCGTTGTGGCCACGGATGTAGAGACGGCGGGCCGCTGTATTGTGTTTCTGGACGATCTCCACCCGCGGCATGAACCTGTCCAGCAGTTAACAGTCTGAGGATCCAAGCTAAATTCTTCCTAAGCATTTACCATCAATGTCTGTTACAGAATTTGTGTTCATTTGGGGAAAAAAAGTCATGCCTATTTGTACGGAAATCCATACCTCGCAATCCTGATGTAGTAATGGGTAGGTTTGGGCATGAGGAACTCTCCAGGGATCTCCACCTCTGCCGTCTGGGCAGAGAAGTTGCTGAGGAAGCGACACTTCTCCTCAATCAGGAAGAATTTTGGCAACTGCTTGGTCTTGGCTTCCAGAATCTTGATCCATTTCTTCAGCTTTGAGATGAGATTGTGCAGCTTCATGGACCCCGGCACGCTGAAGTCAAAGTCTAAGAGCATTAAAAGAAAAGAAAAAGAAGCAGGAGGCCACAAGGTGAATTAACTTGCCTTAAGCCACTGCAAAAACACAAAAGTTCAAGCAAATCGTATGACTTGACTAGGTTTTGTGAGGAGATAAATGTCTCCTATGACCTTTCGTAAGACCAAACAAAACATTTTTATTTCTTGTACTGACGCCTTTAAGGAAATTCCACAAGGACAGAAGAGATTCAACCTGCAGCCCCACTACTCCTTGCCACATATCCTTTTACACATTTGTTATGGGTCTTAGCAAGGCTGCGTGTTCATCCATCTTTGTGTCTTCAACACTGCCTTGAAAGGTTGTCTGAAGCCCGAACATTAAAAAAGAACAAAGACCCTTCCCCAATGATGCCTTTACTTCCTGGTATATTTTCAGATCCATGTCATTACAGTGTCAGGACGAACTGTCCACCATGGACAATTGTCAATTTTTGTTTTTTGCATTTGTCCATTTCCTACTTCACAGCCCTGAGTGACAGCTGAGGAAAAAACCAGGCTATGACACCAAGATATAGAGATTAGTAGAGTTTTTAAAGCACATCTACATATCACCAGCTGGCCTAATAGGCCACATAAGCATCCATGCATTAGCATCGTTTTGAACACAGAGGTGGAACACTTGACCCCACGTTCTCACCTGTGGTGAACTGCCCCTTCATCTTCTGGAAGACGGGGTCCTGCGCGGTGGCCTGGGCCCGGCGGGCCAGTGACTCGGAGGCAGCACTGCTGAACATGGTGGACACGTTGGACACATTCTCCAAGCCTACTCCAAAGGTGCTCACGAGCTTCTTCACGAAGTTCAGAGTGTGGGGAGTGATCTTAGCGTCAGACACGGCTCCGCTCTTCTCAAAAGCCACGGAGTAGCACTTGGCCAGACCCTGCTGCAGCTGTCTCAGGACCTGCCAGAGAACGTAATTGTTAGCTACAAAGGAAACCAGTATATGGATCTCAGAAGTAGGGAGCACTTCAACACATAGTAAGTTGGGTACAGAGAGACAAATTCTTGGGCACAACGGGAGGATATTCATCGCTAAGAAAGAGCAGAACACTGGGCTTATGGTTAAAGCTAGCTGGCTGAACTTGCCTCCTCGTGCCAGTTTTCCCGGAACCAGACCATCTGGTCCACGATTCCTTCAAGCGAGGACAACAGTGTGGGGTGCAGCTCCCTCTGCATGTGCATGATGCGGCTACAGCGCCACATGGGCGCCGTCGCGCGTATCGGTCCCGGGTCCGGGGCAGAGTGGGCTGGAGCTCCTGCTGAGCTGGGCTGCTGCTGGCCAGAGTCTGCAGAGACATAAGGGTCAATGCAAGCCTCAATTTAAGCACACGAGCCGATCTGATCGAAACACAATGCAATGACAGAACTACAGATTAGTCTTTAGCCTTGAAGCATTAAGACAGAAGTAAAGTATAGGGCAGGGTTCCCCAATTCCGGTCCTGGAGGACCAGTCTGCGACACAGTTTGCAGATTTCCCTGCTGGTGAGCTGAATAAGGCATGTTTGAGCAGGGAAATCTGTGAACTGTATTGCAGACTGGCCCTCCAGGTCTGTAACTGGGGAACCCTGGGATAGAAGGTCCGTACTTACCGCTCTTGTAACGCTCTCGCTGCTCGATCTTGAGCGTCAGGTACAGGGTTCGGATGGGGAAGTAAACCGCTTGGGGATACATGCGTCCCACCTTGCGGAAAAGAGGCACAAAGATAGTGAGCACCAAGGATAACAAGAGTGCACCAAGTACACACACAGGGATAGGGGAACACACACCTGGCTGATGAGGTTGAGCAGTGGCTTGCCTTCAGAGCCCACCAAGCAGGTGAGCAGCTGAGGGATCCAGGCCAGCCATTGGATGGGTGGGACACCGATGCAGTACTTCTCTACAGCATCAGCCAGCGTGTTCTTATCATCAAAACTCAACAGCCACAGCACCTGGAAGCCCCAAAGAAACACTCATTCTAAGGCCAGCTTGGTCATTTACTGGCGGGGAAAAACAGAGAGAACTTCACCAAGGGGTTGAGTACAGTGGCAAAAGACAGTAGGAATGACAACCTACCGTACGACAACTGTGCCATTATGCAAAGTTGAAAAAGCGCAAACCAACAGCAAGAGTGCTGAGCATGTGACGCTCACCTTGGCCAGGTACTTGCGGGACTTGCTCTCATTCTGGTGCCTGCAGGCATGCAGGTAGCAGGTGATCGCCGACACACCAAGGTGCAGCTGTCGGTCTTTGACGAAGATGTTCTCGAGGTAGTCCCCCCACATGGCCCAAGCCTTCACCAGCACGTCATGCATCTGCACTGCAGCTGAGAACGACTTGTTGGCCTCTTCGGACCTGCAGCGTCAAGACCCATCACAAGTGCTTAATGCTGGGGGTGAGCTGAGGCCTCAATCTAAAAACACCAGTTTCTTCCAAAAATAAACGTTCTGCATTCATCCTGCATTACCAAGAGCACTTATCTGTCAAGCAATTAAAACACCACAAAGTGTCAAGATGAAGATTCATTAAACCATCATAAAAGATATTTTCAAAAAACAAAACTTGTGGACATGCCTACTTAATACTATCATTTGTTTACTAGCTTGTTTCTATTCTGCTCATCTCATAAGTGGGACCAGTAAATGGAAATGGAACTGAACATACTTGTTGACCTGAGCCAGGAACATCCCCTTGAGAGCATAGAACTCAGCTGTCATCTCTTTCGTGAAATACTTGAGGTTGGTTGACTCAATGACCTCCAGGCCCTGGCAGAGGGAGGAGCAGGTTACTCATACTCACAAAGACTGAATTTGACCAACGTTGTAACACCATCCTCAGCAGGGACCTCTATCCTCATCATTCACAATGACCAAGACATGAACGTAGAGGAGCCTGCCTGGACCTAAAGGCGATTTCCTGCCACCTCACCTGCATGCACTCGTTCTTGCCCATTATCCCCGCCAGCTGCAGGTAGCACTTGACCTGCTGACGGATCTTCTGGAAGCAGTCGACAATGGGCACGGTGGGGATGGTGTGGATGCGACTCAGGATGTCCAGTGCCACGTTCACCAGCCCCTGCTTACGGGCAATCTTGCCGTACTGGATGATGGCAGAGGCAGATGCGTGGACGCCGAGCATGGCGTTGTTAGAGCTGGGGTCATGTTGAGTGCTGCTCTCATAGGCGGTCACAATAGCTGTAGTAGGAGGAACCATGGGGAGAATCTTCATGTATCGAGTTTTTGGACCAAAAGTACTGAGAATGGCACCTCTCCAGTAAAGAATCATTGGTTCAACAATACAGTCTGAACTTCGGAAAGGCCTGGATGGAGAGAGGAGATAGGACAGATATGGAGTAGAACAACTCACCCTGGTAGTGATGCTGCCTCCACATGAAGATGCTGCTCCAGTGTGACAGATCATCAGAAACAATGGGCAGCCGGTTCCTCCACGTTTTCACCACAGTCTTCATGTCGTGCAAGCTGGTGTTCCGGCCAAGGTTAGGCGGCTGCAGACCCGCATTGATCTGAGCGGCCTCTTGCAGCTCAATGATCTGCTGAGCAGCCTGAGGGTACAAAAAACACAAGATCAAATAACTTCAGAAAAGCCTTTCTGCTAGAGCCCCGGGATGTGGGAGGCCGGAGGCCGTAGGCCGTTTGGGGGACTCACCTGCAGCAGGGGTGTGTGGACATGGGACACTATGTGGGGCAGCCGTCTCCACTCGCGGATGGCCAGGCTGCTGGCCATGTCCACCAGCCGCTCAATGAAGTTCAGTTGCTGCTCTTCCGGATGGCAGATGGCCAAGTAGCCACGATGCATGTTTACCTTCCAAGCCATCTCTTTGGGGCAGCTCAGTTCAACCTGTAGAGACCAGACTAAACATCTAATTGCACATTGAGGCATGACACCCTGGAATTAAGTGTTCTAGCCTTCGGATAAAGTAAGACACCAATACGAGGAGGAGAAAGGGGGCATGTACACACCTGACCCAAGGCGTCCTTCATGGCTGCCCAGTTAGAAACTCGCCAGGCACACTCGAGTACCAGATAGGGGTTATTGTGACCTTTGCTCTGGCCATACTCAGTCAGCGCCTCCCACTGGTTCAGCTCCTTGGAGCAGCTGGAAAACAGAGCCACAGTAAGGTAATAGTACAATAACAGGAAGGTTGCCGTAAGGGGCACATTTTATGGTAAAAGCAAGAACATCTCCCTTACCGTATCCAGTGGTCCTCCCACAGCTGGTACTCGGGTAAGACAGCCGGGGGAGCGTTGTTCCTCTCGTGCTCCTTGCGCGCCTTCTCCATGGCTTTTTCATACGTCTCCTGGGCCTGGAAGTTCAGTCTCCTCTATTAGTTTAAAGTGCCATTTCACTCCAACAATGACCCCATATGACTCCCAAACTAACTCTGACACTATAGGAAATACTACAGAACAGTGTTTCCCAATCCAGTCCTCGGGGACTCACAGACAGTCCACGTTTTTGGTCCCTGGGCGGGGACCAAAAATGTGGACTGTCTGGGAGGGAGCTCAGAGGGAGCACAAACATGGACCACCTGTGGGTCCCCAAGGACCGGACTGGGAAACTCTGCTATATACTAACACTGCAGGATGTACCTAACAGTATATCATAACCCCAGGCATGCTCCACACTTACCTGCTCGAAGAAACCATGCTGTTCATAGGCAATGGCGGTGCTGGTCTCGGGGAACTTGCAGCGTTTCTGCCACAGTCCGGCCCACATGTCTTCCTCCTGCAGTAGGGAGTACAGCTCCGCCAGGGAATCCAGAATCTCCTGCAAAGAAAGTCACAGAGTCAGGGATAGCTCAAATGCGCATCCGCGTGTAACGTAGCCCAATCGGCGCCAAATGTCTATACCTGCTGGGGAGGCGTGATGCTCTCTTGCTCGTAGAAGTCGCTGCTGTGCTTGGGCTTGGCATGCAGGCTGAGCCCCTTCTCAAAGGCCTGCTGCTCCAGCATCAGAGTAGAGCGTAGCCACAGGTTGTGTGTCTTGCCCAGGTACTTGAGCACACAGGGCCGTATGGGAATGGGCGGCACGCACTGGGACATGGCCTCCACGAAGCAGCTGAGTGCGCTGGGCTGGCAGTCCCGCTGCACCTGGTGGCTCCCACTACACAGGAAGGGGCTGATCTCTCCCGCCAGAGCCTGGAGTGACATTTACAGACAGCCATTAGCATGTACCCCAGACAGCCATTAGCATGTACCCCAGACAGCCATTAGCATGTACCCCAGACAGCCATTAGCATGTACACCAGTTGCTCCTCCCTCTGGTTTTAGACCATTCCAGCAGTGATGCTTACGTGCTGTTGACGGTCTGATAGGATCTTCCAGAGCCTCGGGAAGAGTTGCACCCAGGTTTTCTCAGCCAGAGGTGTGGATATGTGGCAGAGCTGGACGAGCGCATTGAGGAGGGCTCCAGTCTGTCAGCAGAACAAGGAAATCATTCAGCCACAGCCGTCCTGCTGATGGAGCATCAACGGAGCTTAGAAACAATGACGCATTCAAGACCTGATTTCCGGCACACTTAACCCATTCTCTGAGCCAGATCCCATCAAGATGACATACAGTAAAGACACAAGAACCATCAGTCATGACTCATTACACTGAGAATGGAGTCCTACCGGAGACATGGTTCCACTCTGGAGAAGAGGCCATCAAAGCTAGCTAAAACAGGCTTGGGTTACGGGCATGAGCTGAACACCAGCAGGGTGGACATTACCTTCACCTCCCTGAGGGAATCCAGGAACTTGTCATGCCGGTTAGTAAGCATGTGCAGCTGGTTCCCTGCATCCCTTTCAGCCTGCTCCTTAGTTTTCGGGGTGCTGGTCTGGTCTCCAGGAGCAAGCTCGATATCAATCTCTACATCCTACGAAGGGTAAAACCCGGCACGATTTGCCAAGAGATCTTTCACAAGACCGCAAAGTATAACAGGTCATGTATGAGTAGCGTATTTAGCGATTCCCAAGCAGGCCTCTCACCTCCTCCTTAGTCTCACTGTTCTCCCTCTCACGCGGCTCCTGCTTGATGTGTGTTGCCATGGCGAAGGCCGCGCGGTCGTGGCTGTCGGCCAGGTTGATGACGTTGGTGATGGCAGGAAGCATGGCGCCCTGGCAGCTTGTGCCGATGGTGCTGCTGTGCTCGCACACCGCCAAGAGGAGCTGGAAGCACAAGTCTCTATGAAAAAGGCCCCCGATGTGCTCAGTCTGCAAGAACCACGCACCGGCACTCTCAATCCTACCTCGATGCACTGCTTGATCCAGAAATGGCTGCCCATCGCTTCCCAGTTCTGGGAGCAGCAGATGTAGAGGAGCCGCTCGTAGACACGCCGTTTCATGGAGCTGTCAAAGACTTCGAAGAACTTGGCCCGGATGTGTGGCTGAGCGCAGCGTAAGCCAGAGAGGAACGCTGGCTCCAGCTTGGATGTGATGTCACTTCCTGAGAGGCTGTCATCTCTTAGAAATATCGTAAATATGAATGTTGACTTTGTAAACTTGAATGATAGATCCTATACCCCAATTATACAGCGAAGTTACGCCATCCATGACATTCAAAGACGACTTATGCATCATTCAGGTCATAATCCTAGTTACCCCAGTAACTGATTGCTCAACTGAATTTAAGAAAATGGTAAGTGGAAGATTTTGATTAGAAAAGTACCTGTAGACATAGTTAACGAGGTCCAGAAACTGTGCGTTTAACTCAAGGTCGTCTGAAAAGCGCTTTTCAATATAGGTCATCATTTTCACCAGTAGGATAGACTTCTCTCGCGGATTAGGTACCTGGGGAGAGAGTGTGGGAGCGAGATAGAGAGGATTTAGAGGCCAATCAATGGACACTGGGGAGCCGTACACGTCTGCATGCTCTCTGTCAGCTCCAAGATGCAGGCTGGACCACAGATTTCTCTGGAGGGGTGAGGGAGGTGTTTGGATGTAAGACTTCGATAAAAAAAGGACTTCCTTTCGCCGTACTTTATCAAGAAAAAATTTTTTGGTTTATGTGGCATTTTTCCGGCCTTGAGATGGGATAAGCCTCTGAGTAAGTGAGCCAGGCACAGGGATACAGCAGATAAGATAAGAACCAAGCAGTTCACCTGGTTGCCCATAGGAGAAGTGTTCTTCACCCATTCCTCCACAATCTTCACCACTGCACGCAGGATCTTAGCATCAGTTGACTTCTCAATGAGTGATGTGAGGATGACCTGGATGAAATTCTTCCTCATTTCCAGACTCATGACGGAGAGCCGTGTCTTGACCAGTTCCAGACTTAATATCACTAGTTCACTAGTTACTGTAAAGAAGGGAGACGGACACGCATGAAGCATTTCTCAAAGTACTCAGTCAGATGTGGACCAGGCATCAGGACTCACCCGTGTTTGTCTCTGTAGCCCCAGTACTGGGCTGAGGGTTCAGATGCTCCCTCACCATCTTCTGCAAGGAGCGCATGAACACAGAGATGAGCCGGTCAATGTAGCTGGAGTTGTAGCTACAGGCCGACTTCAAAATCATTAGCGTCCCTGGAAGGTGGAAAGATACAGCGATGAGTATGCATGTGCAAAAACAAAGCCAAAGTATATTCTGTAAAACTTCTTAAAAAGCAGATACTCTAATTTACCCAGGTTGTTAGCACTAACACTCTAGTGCACAAAAGAAACTAGCCCTTGTTTCCAGGACAGTCACAGGATATGGCAAGGTGCAACCCTTACCAAAGAGCTGTGTGGGGTTAGCATTGGTGGCCTTCTCGTAGTTGGTGAGGCCCTCATAAATGACCTTCCCAACAGCGGCGTACAGACACTCCAATTCCTCGTACTTGGAGGCAACGGTGGATGAGCCTGCAGGGGTTAGAGAGGAGTGAGCAAACAGTGAATAAAGCTCCAGGAGAAGAAACACCAGCTATCGTCATGACGACATAGCCAAGACTCAAAGACACCCAGGCTTGTGGTCATCCCTGGCTTGGCCACTAGGGGGCCGTGACTCACTGGGCTCAGTGGGGAAGATGCTCATGAGCCGGGAGAGCAGCGTGTGCACGGCGCGCAGCACTTTGGTGTTGCCGCAGGTCATGCAGGCGGCGATGCCTCGCTGCAGGGGCTTGAAGTGGGCCAGGATGGCCGGGGACTGCAGGACCGTCAGAAGGAAGCTGAGGATCTCTAGCCCCGTGCAGATGTTGGCGTAGTTAGCCTGAGCGGGCTGCTCCTGGAGGACCAGAGAGAAAAGCCTCAGCCAACATAAAGGATCACCTCCAACGTGGCTTCCTGGATTCTTCTTAGATGCACGAAACAGCATAATTTAACAATACAACATACTCAGTGGAGGAACGGAATATCAGAGGTAAAAGAAGTTCTCAGAATATTTTCTCAAGTTTCTGACTCACTTCACAGAGAACAAAAACAGCAGGTCCCAATGCCCTGGTGCTACTGGGTACTGGCCCAGTTCCCCCAGCTTCTTAAACAGAGAGAATTATCCTCCAAGACTAAAGCCTTCCCTCCAACACTAGTCTGGAGAAGACCATTTCATCACTTTTGTGATGAATTTTGCCCCCAGCACACCCTTCCGAAGTTACCGCCCCCCCCCCCCCCAAACACCCAAGGGTATCAACCTAACACTCACCACAGTCATCAGCAGCTTATCGAACCACTGCAGCTTGAGCTCAGCTCGGGGCCACATGTCGGGTCGGAGTGCGGTCTTCATCAGGCTCACGCAGCGGCGGGACAGGAGTTCCCCGGGGGACCCCGCTGTGCCCGTGCTGTCATTCACCTGCAGGGACACCCCGTCTGTGTCACACCCGGCAGCGTGAAGCCCCCCACAGAAGTCAGACCACCCCCCCCAATGCCTTCCATGCTTCTTCTAACACCAATTCATGTTACCTGGCTAGCGATGCGGATGAGGAAGCCGACCACGGTGTCTGTATGCTGCTTCTCCACAGGCTTCGCCAGCAAAGCCTCCGCCCCCGTCACCGATTGACTTCGCCCAAACACCTGCCGGAACAGCCGGGGGGCAGTAGTTGGAGAATGCGCACTGGGAAAACCCACTATGTGGTACTGAGCCTTACAGTCAAGTGGCACTGAATTATGGTGACGAGAACTCAAAAAGGGGAGGGGTTGTTGTTACCGTGCCAACTGCAGCCCCAGTGGCAGTGCGGAACCTCTTCACATCCTGGCCTGAATCCACAGAGAGTCCCCGTTTGACACTCCCAGACCCCACGCTGGTCCCCTCACCGCTGGCCCCCGCGTCACCTTCAGATTCCAACTGCCAAGCATACGGGCCACATCTCACACTGGGGCATCTACTGAGCCACCTGGGCAATCAACTGCCATCTATTAAACTGGAAATAGCCCGTAAATAATGCATAACAGCCCTACTGCCCGTCTGAACCGCCAGTAGGCTGTACTCGGTCCCAACCTGCTGGTCCTTGATCCTCTGCAGCTCCCACTTGATGATGACTTCGGCCAGGTCGACAGCCAGCTTCCGCTGCTCGATGGTCACACTGGGCGTGAAGCCCAGTCTCTGCATGGCGCTAATCATGTGCTGCACCAGGTGGTGCCTGACAGGGTAGTACACCTGCAGAGAGAGAGAAGAGCTCACTTTGTTAGTCTAACATCACGGTACACCTGTACAGGGGTGATAATTAGTCGGGGGGGGGGCTGTTCACCACACTGGCCACCCACCCTGAAATGCTGCACGATGAGGTGCAGGATATGCACCAGCTGCGGCACCGTGTGTCCCTCCTCCACGATGATCTTGCGCGTCCAGTGCGTCAGCATCTGGTGGCCGTCCTCCATGCGGGCAGGGACAGCCGGCGTCAGGATGGCCATGGCCTGCCTGACCACCACCCGAGCCTCCATGGTGTGGGCCTTCAGCAGGCTGTGGAAGACCTGCAGCACGATCTTCTTGTGGATGGCGAACTTGGCGATGATGTGCGCCAGCAGCAGGTGGCCGCTGTACTTGCAGGCCGGGTCCACGCAGGCTTTGGAGAGCAGGCAGGGCCAGGCGAAGGTCATGAGGCGCCGCAGCTTGCTGTTGCGGCTCTTGTTGTTGTCGTGGATGTGGTGAGGCGCGTGCTCCACCAGCAGCGTGGCGAACTGCAGCAGGTAAATGCGAAGCGAGTCCAGCAAGTCTGCCTGCTTCTCCGGGTCCAGCACCTGCGATTGGTAGAGGTCAGCATCTGGAGATATGGCTATTATAGGCCAGCCCCCCCCCCCCAAAAAAAAAAAAAAACACAGACAGTGGTCATTTACGCTGCCTCATGCTTCAACTCCAGCTTCATCCTGCTCTAATCTGGGCCAACAGCTAATGCCGCGGGAGGCTTCTGGCAGGAGGTGCGGTCCGGTCTGGTCGCTGCCCTGGTGCCTCCTGCCAGCTTGGGTCATTAAGGAAATAAGAGTGACTCTCAGAGACATTCAGGGCCTCAAATTGTCACACTATCTACACCCTGAGGTGCCAGACCACCGTGAATCTGACCAGACAGCCACGTACTCAAAATACTGAAAATTACAGTATAGTTCAATATAAACAAGAATTCAGTAACTAGGTTCAGAAGACAATGGAACAAAATAGAAGACCTGTTGTATGTAGAGGTGTGTATGTGTGTGACACATCTCCTGGGGTTTAATTGGGAGCAACTTTGGCTGCTACTACTTTCTCCATAGAGATCAGAGGCTGTATCGCTGATGTGGCCCTGCAATGACAGAGACGCACCAAAGGGGGAGCCGCATTTCCTCTATCTCTTCATCTATTTCTCTTCATCCAGTTTGGAAGAAGAGAGAAGAACATATCAGCTGTCAGAAACTGAAACATGATCATGGAAAGAGGTAGTAAAAATCATGTGTGCACCTCTGAAGTACCAACTGTGATACGCCTCTCGGGGCCTGGGCTGTTCTTCGCTGACGTGTTCAGTTGTGCCGCTCGACTCCCATGTGCGCCTCCTGCTTATTAGTGAAAGCCGCGGCACAGATGCCTCTGGCTGGCACATGTCTCACATCACGAGGTAAGACAAAGGAGACAGTTGACATGGGAGCACACAAGCCAAAGCGTGTGTGATGCGAGCCCTGCCCCGCCTGTGAAATCACTCACCGCTCTTGGCAAAAACAAATCTGAGGACGACAAAAATACAACAATAAAGAGTAAAACGTAACAAGGCAAACTGATTGCCTCGATTGACCTCCTCTTGCCCCCCTCCCCCCCCCGTCAAACCCAGCCCACCGAACATTCGCCGGGGTCCCGTAAGGCTGAGGCCGTGCCTCTAAAGGCAGAGGCACTGGAAGAGCTGCGGCAGTCGACCGGGAGCATCCATGCTGCGGGGAAGGTGTCACGCCGGCAGCACCGTCCCTATTAAGTGTAAATCATGTCTATTAAAAGCACTGGCGCCTCGCTGCCATGGCAACAGAGAAAGCCTGGATGGAAGTCATGAAACGTTGCACAGCCCCTCTCTCTCTCCCTCCCTCTCTCTATTTCCTCCGTCTCTCCTTCTCTCTCTCTAAATCACCCTTTCTTCTGTCTCCTTCTCCAGCACTTTCTCTCTCTGCAACTCCCCTTCCTCATCTCTTTCTCACTTCCCATCACCTTTTCCTCCATCTCTTTCCTTCCCTCTCTGCACCTCCCTTTCCTCTGTCTCTCTCTCTATCTCCCTTTTCTCTGTCTCTCTCTGCATCTCCCTTTCCTGTTTCTCCTTCTCTCTCTCTGCATCTCCCTTTCTTCTGTCTTTCTCTCTCTGCATCTCCCTTTCTTCCATCTCCCTTTTCTCTTCTCCCTGCATCTCTATTCTCTCACTTCCCATCATCTTTTCCTCCATCTTTCCTTCCTTCTCTGCTCCCTTTCCTCTCTCCTTTCTCTGTATCTTCCTTTCCTGTCTGCTTCTGCCTTTCCTCCATCTCTTTCTCTCTCCTTATTATCTGTATCTTTCCTCTGTCTCTCTCTCTGCATCTCCCTTTCCTGTCTCTCCTTCTCTCTCACCCTTTCCTCCATCTCTCTTTCTCTCATCTTTCTCTGTATTCTCCCTTTTCTCTGTCTTTACTTGTCTCTCTTGCTCTCTCTCCTTCTCCATGTTGCTCCCTGGCAGGGATCCTCAGCACCGCTACCCCCATGGTGACAGTGTCTCTCCAATCGAGGAGGACCACTATTGTTGTGTGTGTCCTGAATGTGAGAGGAGTCACAAATCTGCTTGCTCAACACCATCTAACGTCATCTGCTGCTTTTTGCATAAAATTTGCATTTGTAGAAGAATTGCAAAGAAAGGTCATTTGCGATCAATGTTTCAGGGCAGAAGCATGTCTAGTTGGTGGCTGAATGTACAAATTTACACACACGACTTATTCTAAGGAGATTAATGACCCCGAACTTTTTCAGGCTATTAATAAGGTAGGGACATTTTCTTAAAAGACAGGAAAGCTAACAGAAGTGGGGTACCCACCATGTGAGCGACTCAGATACACCAAGAGTACATGCCAGCACACATGTACACACTGTCACTGTATTTCTGCATAGCTGGCAATGGCTGACTTCCCCCCCGCTCCACAGCACAATGCTAAACCCTGGGCAATATACCCCAACAACCCTGTCACGTGCCCCTGCGGGAGACTGGTGTGCCAAGAGGCAAAACCGCAGCCAGAGCAGAACAGAGCCGAGAGGCAAGAAGGTCCCGCTCGCGCCCCACCGCTCACTCGACGGCCAATCAGCCGCGCTGCCTCTCCACCATCTCATTAATGTCGAAAGGAGCCAGCTGGTGAGAAAAAAAACAACATGAAACAACCTCCAATAAGACGGGCTCCGCTCGGACGCCTCACCCTTTAGTTAATGCAGAAGGGAAGCAAGCTGGATGGGGGAAAAAAAACAGCCAATTACATTCACACCACCTGCTGCTCGCACACGCGCGCGCGCGCGCACACACACGCGCACACATGAAAAAGGACTACTTCAAACAATCTGTCAGTATTTTGATGGCTCCAAACAAGACATTGTTTCCTGCAATGACAAGGCTGCCTTCTTAAAATTAGAGAACACATTTTTACCAGACGGCTGACGGATAACTGCTCCAACCGCCTCTTATGCTTTCCTCCATTTAGCTAATACCGCACCGGGGCAATATGCTGACAGGCTGGCGCTTGCGGAAAACACTGGAGTGGGTCTCTTTACGGAGAATTAAGGCACATTTTCAGGTGGGTTTTCTGTGTGATCGAATGGGTGAAAGGCTACTAGTAACTCAAGATATTATTTTTCTTGGTGGAGTGAATCTATTAGGTTCTAATCAGGGTGGGGTGGTACCGTATTCATTGGTTTCATTAGAAGTAAAAAGTCGACTTTCTTGTTTTCACAACAACAGGGTTTCTTAGCCACATCAAAAGGCCGAAAATGTAATTCTTTAAAACCATATTGGTGAGGGCACTGGTGACCAGAAAAGAGCGGATCTGAGTCCCATCAGTGGATGCGCAATTGTACCCTTGAACTATTCACTCTGCCTCCAATAAATAACTATGCGAGAGGGGCAATTGCTGTATGAATAAACACCACCATCTGTGTCTCCACATTTCATTGTCATTTCCAAGCACCAGCCCCTTTGGTGGGAGCAGTCCGATTATCCGCCATTGTTTACTCTGTCCCACTTACATCACTGGGCATTCTGCTGGAGTTTATATGGCCTGAACAGACCGGTGTCTGCTCATGGCAGCCACCCCGATGTGTCACTAAATTAGCTCTGGGTTTAATCAACCATGCCTAGATCACCGTCTCGCTCTGGGAGGTGACAAGTACAGTCCATGAAAGGCACCACGTCCCCTCTTGCATATGTACACTTCCTCATTTTCTTCTTCCTCCAATGTTTAGCATGTAACCCCCCAACTCATAATTTCCTCCAGGCTCTTAAGGCTATTTTTTAATGTTGACGTTTATGACATATGATTGCTGGATATTTATTTTGCATGCGTGTGTGTATTTGTTTACATTTGCTTATGTCCCTCTGTTAGCTTACCACAGGATTAGCTGTTTCTGAAAGAATGTCAAATTTGCAGCCCGGCGTCTGGACCTCGTTTCATTTTTGGCTGCGCCTGTGGCAGGCACAGGGAAAGCAGAACGCACTGTCAGGGCTGTAGGATGCAACGGGGGAACGGCTCAGTCTCCACAGAGCACCGTGACACTCCTGCTGGCTCGCACTGACTGCGGGCCATTCTGCTAGCGTGGCGGCTAATGGCGGCGTTAGCTCTCCGAGGACTATCAGAGACTAACTGCGGGGGCAGGGATGAAAAGAGGCGAGGGAACGGAGTCCTGAAGTAACTCAGGATAGAGTGCTAATGTAAGTGAAGAGAGAAAAGATTTTCTTAGTGTTACTTAATGGACACTTTGGTCAGTGTCAGTGAGGGAAAAAGAGGACAAAGGGGCAGTTTGGCCAGTGTCACCGAGGGAAGGAGAGGACTAAGGGGCAGTTTGGCCAGTGTCACCGAGGGAAGGAGAGGACTAAGGGGCAGTTTGGCCAGTGTCACCGAGGGAAGGAGAGGACTAAGGGGCAGTTTGGCCAGTGTCACTGAGGAAAGCAAAGGACAAAGGAAGAGTTAAGTCAGTGTCACAGAGGGAAGGATTGGAATGAAGGGCAGTTTGGTTATTATCACTGAGGGAAGGAGAGGTCTAAGGGCAGTTTGATCACTGAGGGAGAGAGAGGACTGAGGGGTAGTTTTGTCTGTGTCACTGAGGGAGAGAGGATTGAGGGGCAGTTGTGTCTGTGTCACTGAGGGAGAGAGAGGACTGAGGGGTAGTTTTGTCTGTGTCACTGAGGGATGGAGAGGACTGAGGGGCAGTTTGGTCAGTGTCACTGAGGGAAGGACAGGACTGAAGGATAGTTTAGTCTGTGTCACTAAGGGAAGGAGAAGACTGAAGGGTAGTTTGTTCTGTGTCACTGAGGGATGGAGAGGACTGAAGGGCAGTTTTGTCAGTATTAAAGAGAGAAGCCCAGGATTATAGGACAGCTAGGTGACTGACAGATGGCAGCCTCTTTACACACAAAGTGTTTGACTGCTTTTGTTTTTGTGTAAAAAGCTAAAACCACACACCGGCTGTCTACTTTGTTTTTCATTCAGGCACAACTTGCTCTGCTTCGTGAAAAAGCATGTCATTTTGTTTCTTTTTATGTCACAAAATGCTTGGTGAAAGGTCTCCTCCCTCCAGAAATATCTCCAGACCACCCTTTCGTCACTAGTTACTTGATCTCATCAGTAATGTTCCCTTTTGTCATCAGTGGGTAGGTGAGCTACTGTAATAACTGAAGAAAGCATGTTGGCCCCGCCCATAGCAGTGATGCCTCCAAGGGTCCGGAGCGACATTTTCAAATCTGGCTCCATCTCTTTTTTTGTGCAGTGCTCATATTCACCCTGTGGTCTGTGGGTTTGCTGTGCATACTCTAGTTTCATCTCATGGTCCAAAAAACATGTCCTTCAGTTTTGGACTCCGTACTGCCTTGTGTTTTGTGTCTATGACCAATGATAGATTGGTCTTTCCTTAAGAAACTAGTAAACTCTAATGTTTAAATAACTGTCTCTTGTTTACATACACTTTCACTGAGGAGTCATTGCATAGGACATGACAGGGCTTAATAAAAACAAGGTTTCATGACTATAACTTTTTTTCAAAATCATGCATCTTGGATGAGGGCCAGTTTAGATATGGAATTTATGGAAGTAGACTGTTCATAATTTCCTTAAAAAAGTCTTCATTTTGAGTTGCTTAGTATGATTACACACGGTAGTGTGATCTTGGCTATTTTTCTCAATCCAGAGATTGACATTTTAGCTGGCAAAAAGGCAATGATGAAAGCTAAGCTTGTCTGAATGTCTAGAAATGCTCTGTGATCATTGGGTGTTTGGTCAGAAAGCATTGTTTGGTAGTTTTCTTTATCCAGAACATCTGTTCCTTCTCCTAAAAACAAAAATCGACAGTTCAATACTATCGGACAAAGCCAGGTGACTCACTCTTTTTTATTTTTAAATGATTGTTTTTACCCAATGCCACACAATCTCTCTGAGAACAATAGAGTTCATCTGAGTGAATCCAATTAATAGCAGAAGTCGTGCGGCACCGATCTTCAGAGGAAGTGGTCCGCGGGATTTTTATCGTTATGTGAGACAGTCAGCTGCCCCTGGCTCACGCTGTCAGGGGGAGTTAATTATTTTGAGGATGAAGTAACAATCTATTATGACTTCCTTCTCAGACAGAAGTCATGGATATGGATGTACTTGAGAAATGGGGGGGGGGGGGGGGGGTCTCCCAAGATGCCAAGATGTATGTTTATTTTCTGTGTTGATGTGTCCGTGGCTGTGCATGCTGCACATGCATTATTACAACTTTTCAACGTAGTTGACAGATGCTTTTATCTGAATCAATTTGCATAGTTCACTGACACTGCAAATTCACCCATTAAGAGGTCTCAGGAAGCAATTCAGGTACTGAAGGCCCCTCTCATTAAGACAGCTGTAGATCCCTACTTGTACTTGAGTGAGTCAACTTCCAACTATGCTACATTCGCTACTAAAGATATGGAGCCTAACACATGCACAATACACACTCTCAACCTCTATTGCTGCAACCAAGATGACACAGCTTCAATAACAGAACTTAAATTCCTGAAAGCAAAAGGAATGGTAAAATAGGACTTGACAGAATTGATGATCCAAGTTTAAGAGAAGTGGAGTTTGGAATCTGCTAGTGGTCCTGGAAGCTTTTTCTTTCTCTTCCAGCAGACTCCTCCGCTGTCCTACGGGATGTCCATGTTAGTGTGTGTCTGAGCAACACACCCGCTGAAGAGAATTCTTCACAGGCTCAGCAGGTGAAACAAAAGCTTATTCCAATTCTGGCCCTGAAACTAACCAGGGAGGAGTTGATTGGCTGGATTTTAGAGCGTCCACTGAGCCGGGGACAGACCTCAAGTTGGAGCGAGGGCGGTTGGGAGAGTGGGGCTGTGGTAATACAGTGGAACTGTGAGACTCTCCTGGGTGAAAACAAACAGTCCATGGGCGGGGGGAGCGAGGTGCCTAACGATCTGTCACTGAACGTCTAATTTGCTCCTGGTCTCAATGGCACAAATCAAACGCCCCAGCACTCCACTTAATGCCACTTGTTACTGAATTCAGGAAGCTTTAATGTACATGGGGGGAGGGGAGGATTTACAAAATGCCCAAACCAAACATAATTACAGTATGCTCAGCAGGTCAAGACAATCCGCCCATATGCTGGTTCAGATGAGCCTGCAGTCTATCCCAAGAAGAACAGGGCACTACTCCATTGCAGAGGACTAGTACACTATGAGCAAATTAGAGCTACCACTTCACAAACACAGGGATAACATATAAACTGCACACACAGAGCCAGAGGTAGGATCCGACGTTCCATCCCCAGAGGTGTGGGACCACAGCACTAACTTCAAAGCTATCATGGTTCAATATTGACTCAATTTACTGGGAGCATTTGGCAATATGTCTGTAACAGAAGCAGTCTACAGTCTGATTGGAGTCTCTGTGATTGATAGATGTCATACACCAAACAGAAACCAAAGAAATAACCAAGCTCTCTCATTGGTGAGGGCAGGGCAAGTACAAGACTCTGGGATGTGCTCATTTAACATCTCACCAGGGTCAATCCGGTAGCGGAAATATTCTTAGACTAAATGGAGGGTGTCTTAAATCGAACGGAATGCCTCAAATGCTGTTTTTTTGTGCTTTGGCCTGCAGAAGCGGACAGAAAGAAGCGAGGGGCTGTTTGAAACGTAATTTCCTCACTAATGGGTTCCAGCTTTCTGATTGAATTGGGAGCTTTCACTCAAAAGGCTTCCATTTACAGAGGCCCCTCAAAGGTTGTAACTGCCAGTCTAGCAGATAGCTTTAACTTATGTGGAACATTAAAACATTTTTCTCAGCAATGTTCCTGGAGATCCTCTGTAATTTTTGAAAAGTTAACATGCTTTTCTGTAGAAACAATTGGGCAAATGTGGGATAAGATCCCAAAATAGCACCTTTACCTCTATATTTCAAAATGAATGTTTTCTTTGTCATCTCCTTATATCAACCTTTATCTGGCCATAAAATGTAGTTGCACAGACACAACCCCTTCTGGGGTATTAAGATCCACTTAATTCAGTCAATACACCACCTGAATGTTTGTCTGGGCTCTTTTTCTAGGTGATACTGGAAATTTCTATGCCCAAGGATGCAACCCACATTTCTGCACCTCCCCCTGAAATGCTCCCTCTTCGTCTCCTGGACTCTGTCACCTTCTTCCACTCACTCTGCATCACATATTTGCTTTTACTCAAGGCATTTCTGACTCTCACTCCCCTCTCCTTTCTCTCCAGTCTCTCCCTCCTACTATGAAACCAGGTCTTTTGGCTCCAACAGTTGTGTGTGTGGGGTGTGCACTCTTCTTCCTCCCTGACCAAGCCTGATCAGAAGGATTCATGGCAATTTATAAAGCTCACCCAAATTTGCGACAGCATATTTAGCAAGCTGAAATCAGCTACACTCTGATAATCACTTCTTGTGCTGGGTGGAACTTGATTATAAGATCAGGGGTGCAGAGAGATCGTAATCATTTAATCCTCGCATAACCTAGAACTGCTTTTGACATCTGAAGCTCTCCAGTACTTCAGGCCTAGAACTTGCTATAAAAAGAGACCAACATAGATACCACCATTTGACCTCAGAAGGGAATTTGATTGTCTTCACACCTCCTTGGTAGTTTCTGGGAGGTTAATTAAATGGGGGGGTGCAATTCAGTGAGGTACCCTGAGGATAAAAATATGACACAGAGGTTGCAGGGTCAACCAAGTTATTTTGGGAGGGTGAGAGAGAGAAAGAAAGCAACAGATCTCTTTATAACCGGGCTGTGTCATTGCTTCGCTGTGACTCGTGACGATGGCTGGGGAACCTTCCTATGGAGAGTCCATCTGCCTTGGTATAAAGTAACACAGGAGGGGACCACGGGGTGTCACGGAAAAACACACACAGCAACCAATGCTGTGTCAGAAAGACAGATGGAGTGTTGAAAATACCCCGTGGGTGCCTCGGCACGGCTCGCTTTTTCACATGGGGGCTAATTTATCGGCTGCCGCCACTAGAGTGCTTGACGTCCCCTCTGAACTTTGAGTCCTCTCGAGGCAGAGAACCTCTCCTTCCACATTCTGTAGTTCTTTATTCCAGTCTCAGGCATGGTAAGGCACTGGATGAGGTCTCTCAGGAGTCTGATATGGGGGGGAGGGCTTTAGCTGCTAGATCAGCCTGTCCAAACTCCTCAAGCTTACCTTTAGAACACAGGGGTCTCGTTCTGGTCCTCCAACAGGTCATTGACTGCAGGAAGCAGAGAACTACAGTATTGACAGTAATTTAAAGTGAGATAAATGTTTAACCATTGTTTAATGTAGAGGAGTTTACCTACTTGCCAAGCATATAGTAGACTATCACTCATGGGCCACAAAGTTTGTCCAAGGTATTTGACCAACAGTGTTGGGAGTAACGCGTTACAAAAGTAACAAATTACTGTAATGCATTGCTTTTTGCTGTAACGCAGTAATGTAAGGCATTACAGAAAAAAAATTGGTAATATTTTACTCGGTATAAATGTCAGTAACGTGCATTACAATGCA
>JAODJU010000045.1:12499389-12533446 GCA_026776725.1 Gnathonemus echidnorhynchus | reverse complement strand
GGCCCGCCCCCCCCCCAAAAAAAAAAAAAAAATCACAGCAAAAGTCAGAGCACCTGCAAGGTTGGTTGCCATGGATTTCCTCCAACAGTCCAAAAGCAGTTTTCCCCAACCCTCCCAGCTGGGAGCAAAAACATGGACTATCTGGCAGGGAGGTGGGAAGGAGCAAAAACATGGCCTATCTGGGGGTCTTGAGGACCAGTTTGAGAAACACTGCTCTAAATCGCTCCTGAAGTGCAAGTACACACATGTTTGTGCCCTGTGATGGATTGGCATCCTATCCAGGAAGGACCCCAGACTGTGCTACCCTTGTAAAGACTCAAGGCCCCCTTGTGACCTGGACCAGGATAAATGATTAGAAGATGGACGGATTGATGGATGGATGGATGGACGCATGCATGCATCCATGGGTGGAGTCATAACAATGAAGGAACGTGATCTGCTCAGTCAAGCTTCTGATTACCTTAGTGATGAAGACACTGGTGATGCTCTCAGGGTTGTCGCCCTCTGGGTTCGGGGGGCCAAGCAATTGCTCTCCCTCCCCCTTCTCAAAGCTGTACAGGAATGCTGGGTTGAGTATGTGTTGCAGAACCTTGGTGGGGGATGGGTTGGAGAAGAGACATAATTCAGTAAGTAGAACAAGTTCGTAATTAGAGCAGGAGGGACAGAGATTCACAGGCCGCGGAGCTGTGGCTCACCTTGGCCTTCAGCTCGTCACCAAAGTGCGGGTCGTTCATTTCAACAAAGCGGAAAAAGAGCGACCTCTTGTGGGTGATGCTGTAGTTTTTCGGGATCTCCTCCTCCATGTATTCCTTCAAGAAGGTCATGTTACACAGGAAGCGTCCAGTGAACGCCCGCAACAGCTGGAACAGCAGTTCAATCTCGGTGTAGTTCCGTCTGACGGGAGCAGAGAGAAGGGAGAATTTGGTAAGCACTCATGTACACGCGCGTTAAGAGAGAGAATTAATTTGGGCGTTTGGTGCAAGAGCCGTACTTGCAGTAGCTGAGCAGGCAGTAAGCAAGCAGCTTCGGCTCCTTCCAGTTGGTGGCAGCCATGTTGTCCTTGTGGTGACGTTCTTGGAAGGCATCGCTGACCCAAACGCGGCGGAGCTGCCCGACCAGAGAGTGCTGCCCAGCCAGCCAGGCTTCATCGTGCTTCACGATGATGCTGATGATCTGCAGAGGGCAGTGTCACACACATACGTCGGCAGAGGTGCTTTTGAAGGGCTCTGCGAATGTGTGCGTCTTAGTGTACTTCATGACTCACCTTGATGGCTTGGAACTGAAGGTCCAGCCGGGCGGTGCTGGTGGATGGGGAGCCGGGCCGGACCGTAGCAGTCGGCCCGGCGGGGACCAGCAGAGGCAAGAAGCGGCTCGGGTTCGAAGCCAGGACATCCCGTAGAGGTTTGGCATCTTTGTGTTTCAAGAAGCTCTGCAAGGAGACTCGAGTTTCAAGACAAGCGGACGGGGAACTGATGGGAAATAAAAATGGGTGGACGTGGCCATACTCACCATGAACATGCGGCTCCACTGGGGGTCGTTGAGGGTGGCCTCCATCATAAACAGCTCCACCGTCTGGGATGGATGACGCGTCAGGAACCGAATCAGGGGCTCTCTGAAAGGGCTTCCAGCCTGGAGGGGGTGGCAGCACACAGAAGAGTCAACCGGCCACAACCCCAGCAACAAAACAAGAAACCGACAACACAATACACTGAAGACATTGAAATCAGCCCAAAACCACAGCGCCCCCTGGAGGCAGGGCAGTTACCTCAATGAGCATAGCTCGCTCTGTCTTCATCACCACCTCCAGCAAGGGTTTCACCAGGGTTTGGGGTGCGGCCGGAATGAGGTGGAAAAGGTTGATGATGGCTGAACAAATCTTCATCTCCTGCAAAATAAGCCAGGAATGAATACCTGCCAATCGCCAGTCCATCAGAAAGCACATCCACATCCAATCAGGAAGCGACTCCTAAAATTCAGTTCTTAGCACTGGAGAGATCTCTGCAGGTTTTTATCTTCAGTTCGCTTACCTCCACCCTCATACGGTACATGAGAAGGAGAACCAAGGATTCAACACAACCTCAACTTGCAACCCATGGGCGTCTTACAAGTCAGAGATGACAAAATGATAAAGATTTCTCCACTTACAAGGGTTTCCAGCTACAATCAGTGAACAAGGCCACTTGCAGCTGAATTATGAAAGACCAGCTGATATCCTAACACCACGAACAGCTGACGTACCAGAAACTGCCAACATGATGAAATTGCTACCACAGCAGAAGCAGTTAACGTGGCTAACAGTGCCAATACAGCTAACAAGACAGGGAGAGTACCACATCAAACAAACCAGGTACTGAAGAACCACGCACATACGTACGTACACGCACACACACACGTGCACATGCAAACACACATCACACCATCAGCATGACGACAGTTCCCAAACCGGTGTACAGAAGGTGACCATGAACAGGTCTCACCTCGAGGCTGTCCGCGGCCGGCTGTGCCAGAACAGGAAGACAAAAGTAATCAGGCGAGCGCAAGAACACGTTTGAACCAGCGTGACCGCGCTCAGCCACGAGGAATCACACTCGACCCCACCAAACATCCCAGAATTAAAATCTGGCAGAACGGTTTGCACCCTTTCCTCCAAAGGGCAACAGAAACATGATCACAGAGGTCAGAGAAAGCGGCACCTCCAGCAGCAGGCCTGAGGTTCCACAAGCGGCTGTGCAGATGTGACTTGGTGAAAGAGCACCCTGAGCATAGCCACAGCATGTTCCGCCGCTGAACCGTCAGGTCCGAGGAGAAATGCAGCCGACAGTATGCCTGACAGACAGAGTCTCCACCCAGTGGTCCATTCAGGTCACCATCAGAAAGCCAGAAGCAATCCCACACAGGCAGCTGATTGTCCATCGCCCGCCATGTTCTCCAGATGGCCCTCACACGCTAATGCTAGTGCGCCACACTTAGCATGGCAGCCGGCCCATGGCAGAAGAGAGACCCGCCACCATTGCAACAAGCAAACGCATGACCGGTCAAGTGGTCATGTGAGAATAATGATCTCCCTAGGTTCATCTACCACCCCACCACCACACCACCGCACCACCCCACCGCGGACGCGCAGCCGGCGCAACTCACACTGCCGTCGCTGCGCTGCCCGCCCTTGTGCGTGATCACCACCACCTCCATCCACTTCCGCAGGTGTTGCTGCAAAAACGCAAAGACAGTAGCGGTCAGCGGGCAAGTTGGTCCCAAAAAAGGCAACGGGATTTCAACTAAAGAGCTGGAGTTGAAGAGCGTTCTAACGCCACAGAAGTGCCTTGTCCATGGAATTACAGTTGCGGGGGGGGGGATTTTAGTGATTAATTCCAGCCATTAATCCCAATTCCTAAATACAGTTGGACTCCTCATGTCTTCCACTCCAATGGTCACAACATAATTAGATGATTATTTGGTAGTTCTTTATTATGACTATTTGAAACTGAGTCCACAAAAATGTCTGTTACTGATGATCCATTTTAAATCGCTGCTTTTCTAATCTAATGTTGACCTAAATACCACTTGGACAACTTCCATGCCTGCTGAACAGCAAGTCACTAACCATCATCTGGTCACAGAACTTGTCGTTGAAGGAGTTGGGGAAGAGGCGTGTTACGGACGTGAGGCGGTTGACCACGTTGAGGGTCAGGCTGCGGTAGTCCCCCAGCATCATCAGCAGGGGGCGCATATGAGTATGGATCTGATCCACCTCGATGGTGGCCCCTTCCAGGAACTGCCGGAAATGGACACGGAGGAGTCATTCACACCAGCATTTGTTACATTTAGAATCCTAGAGCGGAAGAACTCCTGGGATAAGCTTTCATGGTGAACATCTAAAGAACTCAGAAGAACCAACAGTAGGAGCTTGGGAGTCCTGACCTTGCGCATGCAGGCCTCACCGGCCTCCTGGAGCTCAGCATTGGTGGAGTTGAGTGCTTTGAAGAGAGCAGCAATGATCTTCTCCCTGGACTGGGGTAGGTAGTTACAGGCGGCCAGAGCATCTGGAAGGGGAAGGGATATTGGGCAGAGCAGGGCATTGGTAATGGCCCAGTGCCGTGGAGTCTCTCTCTCAGCTACACACAGTACTCACTCAGGGCGGCGATGCGCAGCGGCACTAAAGACGGCAGACTCTTGTAGCAGGCGAGCTTCATCAAGCCAGCATCTTCAGCCTCACACAGATTCAGCAGCTGCAGAACAACACGGGACGGGAGATGTTACCATGGATACAAACCTGCACCACACCGGCCCAGAGAACATTGACCAGAATCACTACACACATCTTCAAATAGGCATACCTCTGTGTAGAAGACCTTGTGCTCCATGACGTTAAGGTCCATGGTGAAGAGGCGTGGTTGGAGCGTGGTGCAAAAGGTATTTCCCTCCATTAATCCGATCTGGGCATTGGCTGGTTGGTGACGAAGAAGATGCTTCTTGGGTGGAACCATGTCTTGTAGTACCTGAGAGAAAGATAATGAGCTGTGAAGCCACCTGAGAGCAGCAGACCTCTTCAGAGAAACACCTTCTGTTGCAGGATCTACCTCCTTGTGCGGTTCCATGATGACAGTGACACTCTTGCCCGTGACCTGCGCAAGCACCTGCAGCGAGTGCATGGCCTGCTTCCGGACCGTGGGGTTGGGCGAGGTCACCTCACGCACCAGGTCGTGCACCACCATATGGAAGGACTTATCCTGGGCAGCCAGCAGCTCCTCGCTCCGCTCTTCGTCCTTCAGAGGTGTGGCACACCGCACCAGCAACTGCTCCAGCGTGGTCTTGGCCATGGCGACCGCGCCATTCGACACCTAGGGGAGACCAGGACAGACCTCAGCCACGTGGCTAATACTACATCGGTTAGCATGGGGCTAACGACATCCGGTCCACGTTCGCACCTCGCCAGTGAGGTCCATCATAACGAAGAGCAGCGCTTTTAGAAACGTCAGCTGGTTCTGTAGGACCCAGATGAGTGGTAGCCTCTCCATGAGGAACTTGATGGACACCACGCCGCCCAGCTTGGCATACCAAGCCTGCTCGTAGCAGCAGGCACAGAGACGTTCAACGATGTAGGAGAACAGTGGCAGCTGGCAGGCCTGGGAGAGCAGTAGGACACCATTAAAAGGCTGGCTTTTACTGCTCTGGTAGAAGATACTAAAAGTGCCTGTCCAGCCCAGAGTCTCACCCTCTCCTTGGATCCCAGGATGATGCTGGCCACGTCAAAAATAACAGCCAGGGCCACCTCCCCAATCTTGCAGAGCTCCTTCTCTTCATAGGCCATGCAGATAGCAATGGCATCGATCAGCACCAGTGGGTCCATACCCTTGGATCCATTCTCCTCGCTGTGGAACATGGCCGTGCTAGGCTGGCTCCCCGATTGATAGCACGGGAGCAAGAATGGACCTGCAACACACACAGGATTAAAAATCGAAAGATATAAACTGTATGAAACAAGACCACTAAGCCGGTAACATCCAGCAGGTCCTCACCGCATTGTTGGGCCACAGCCACCATGGTGTAGTGCCGAATAAGGCTAGCCACAAAGGGCAGGGCACTGGGTCGTAGGTCCTTGATGACGGCAGACATGAAGGCCCCAGTCAGCGCCTGCTCGAACGTGCGTCGCGCTGGCGTGTCCTGGGCCTTGTAGCGGTGCGAGATGATCACATTGGGGATCCACTTCTCTGTGAAGCTGGAGAGGGAACGGAAGGTTTAGAAAAACAAGTCAACAGAGGGACACATACCCCAAGCGGCTCAGCCCGACCGAGCCGACGGCCTTACTTGGGGTGGGCCAGTAGCTGGTAAAGCGCATGCTTGTTGTCTTCCAGGCTAGTCATGGCAACCAAGAAGCACTTGATGACTTCCCAGGCTTGGCGTCTGTAGTAGGGCTCTGTGTTGGCACTCTTCAGGCAGTCTAGAGCGGTCTCGATAGCCTGTAGGTTACACCAAAAAGATGTTTTCCCCCATTCAGTTGATTTGTGGTGAATTAAAACCATTTGCACAGTATTGCTCCTCTCAAATGCAGCGCATACCTTCTCCATGGGGAGCTGGATGGAGGCCTTGCAGTCCGTAAACTCAGCAGTGATGCTTGGACCCTGGACCTCAGTCACCACGTACTGCAGCCGCTGGCTCTCCTTCAGCATCTTGCGGTTGCTGCCTCCGAACTTGCCCAGCACGCGGTACGCCACATGAGAGATGCTTTCCACTGGGTTCCTCAGAGTGCGCCACAGCGCCTGGTCGGGGCGGAACAAGGGGCAGTCAGACGGAGGGGTCTGAGCGTGAAGCGCAAAGCCATGGGCAATGTATACCGGCACGACTACGGACCTGCATGAGCTCAGCACGGACCGGCTGGATGTGATCGTAGAGGAAATCGGGCTGCAGATTGTCCACACAGAGCTCCAGCGTACGCAAGCCCTGGCTGACCAAGGTCTGGGAGCCATTCAGCGCCGACACCAGGGGGTCCATGAGCATGGGCAGGTAGGGCAGCAGCGAGCTGAGCCGAACGGGCACCGTCAAGCACAGCTCCACGAACAGGTCCTTCATGTGCTGCTTGTGCAGGCCACTCTGTAGCATGTTGAGTCCTGCGAGAGGCAGTAACACATACTGAGCACTAGGCAGGGATCCATCAATCAGCTGTGGGGATACAGGCCAACTGATGGTGACCCTCACCTTGCAGGAGGTTAGGCAAGAGAGGCAGGAACTCCTGGTAAAGCAGGTCATGGCTGCCACCCCCAATGGAGCGGAAGAGCGCACGCAGAAGCAGGAAGTAGTTGTAGGGCTCCTTGGCCGACTGGGCCAGCTCCATCGAGCTGTTGACAATCTTATGCAGGTGTGGCTGGAGAAGAAAGACCACATTAAGTCATAACAATTCCCCAAAGAACCAACAGATTCAAGCCATTCATGGCAGATGGGGTCACACAGATGCCATTTTCTATATCTGAAGCCCCCAAGTTGGTCATGAAAATTCAAGCACCAGCAGTATTTAACTGCAATAATCCAGAGGTACCAAGTCATCATAATGTTCTCAATTCATAACTCAACTGCCGAGAAATACATTCCACACTGCATCTGCAGGTCTGACTCTTGACAGATTTCCCCCAAAAAACAAAACACCTGAACTCATGCCACCAGCGGAATGTGTGAGAGCAGTACCATAGGCAAGTACACAGACCTGGCTTTCAGTGCTCGTGCTTCACCTACAGGAAATGAATGCAGCTCCCCCCCAGCACATTAATCAGAAGGACAGCTGGCCAACTGCACAACGGCACACCCGAAACCACCACTGCCTAAAACATGACTGACGACTCATGCATTGCGAAGTTTGCCAGAACAGCAGATCCGCCTGAAGGTATCTACAAACTTCTTTGCAGCAGTGAGAGCTGACTGCAACCAGTGACTTACAAAAAGACCTGCAATTATTAATAATCTGTGACCCAATCCACAGAAAACAGACACGTCACCAGTGGAATGTGTGAAAGCACCAGGTTTTTCTAAAATAACCTGTAGCCTCCCTGACCTCTTTAAACCAGTGGTAAGAGAACTAGGCATGTTCATGGGTTCAGAAAACTACACTTGCTCATCACTAAACGCAAATTCTGCTGGGCTCGTCGCTGATCACGTGGGACGAAACGGACGGCAGGGAACCAACCTTGAGCATCTGTTCATTCTCGGCAGCGAACAGCGAGACGGAGCCGAAGACCAGCTTGAAGAGTTTGAGGTAGAGGTTCGACAGCTCCACGTTGGAGCCCATCTCTGGCAAGCGTTCCAGCAGGTACTCCACCAGGATAGTGGCAAAGAGCGCCGAAGTCGACAAGTTTGCCAGGAAGGAATTTGCCACAATCTGGGGCAGGGAGACGGGTATATAGGTAAGTGTGGATCAAAAACTCAACAAGAGTACAGCCAGAAATTCACCACAGCCATGACCAGCATGAAAATATTCATCTAAACCCTAAAACATAGTGCTTTGGCAACAATGTATCTCCTGCTCCTTGTCTAAGATCAACCTCAACTTAATCATGGCAGCATACCTGCAGTGCATAGTTTTTAGAGATCCGCTCCACCATATAGGGCACTGTGGTCTGGAAGATCTCTTTGAAGGTCAGGGGGTTCATCATGGTGAAGACCCCGGCAAAGTGTTCCAGGACCTCCTTCTCTTCCTTCATCCGCACCGTCTGGCAGTTGGCCACACGGACGTAGGTCTGCCCGTTACCTGCAATTTGCACCTGCAATGAAACGTGGGGGGGGGTGTCAACCAATGCCAAAGGAGGCCCTGATGACCTGAAAATCACCTGAATGGGCAGTGCCAAGCAGAAGTAGTACAACCGACAGCTGGTCCTACCTGGTATATGTCCAGGGCCTGCATGGCATACTTCACTAGCTTGATGTAGATCTGGGTCTCCTTCGGTTGTAGCTGCTTGTTGGGGATGAACTGAGCTTCTGCAAGGCAGGCATACAGAGCTCGGTCATGCCCCCCCCGTACCTTACACAGGAAAGGCATCACAGGCCGCACGTGAAGGTACTCACCTCCCGGGGCTTTGCAGGATGTGATACCCCACGTGATGGTCTTCACGCCGCACACCAGCGTCTTCACCAGGCTGCGGCAATCTGACACCTGGAACGTCTGCTTGTCCTCCTTCTCCTTATCCCCCGGACGATCCAGGGAGGCCACGGGGGTTGGGGCTGGTGTGGCAGGGGTAAGGGGTGTGCTTGGCGGCAGGGCAGGCGTGCTGGCAGTGGGGGTAGCAGGAACTCCTGGCAAGACCCCCGGGTCCACCACACCCATCTCTGACTGGGGCTTACACTTCTTAAAGATGGTGACCAGCTGGTAACGAGCGATCGTGTGGAACTTCAACACGAACACCTAGGGGCGCAGAAGAGCTCTGGGTGTCCGCACCCGCACTCCCAAACCCTGCCCACATCAAACCATCCACAGCAAACCCCCCCCCCCCCGTACCTCCAGCATGCGCATAAGAATGTCACGACCGTTGCCGTTCTCCTGCTCGCTCTTGGAGCGGATGCAGTCCACCAGGTTCAGGAGCAGCTTACAGGACATGGTCTGGATGTTGCTAGGCAACGATTCGTCGTCGATATTCTTGGCGAAGAGCTGGACGGCGAGAGACAGGTCGGCGAGGGGCAGGTTTTGCCGGACGTGATGCACAAGGTCAGCCAGCGTGCTGTAGGCCAGTGGCCTGGAGGAGGGGCAGGATGCGGCGTGTTACACAAGGTAAACACTCACCTGCTAAGACTTGCTTGCCAAGTTTGCAGCTACACACTGTACTAACACAAATCCTCTGCACAGAGCATCGCACGCCCAGGGCTTAGACACCAAACCACCCAGGGGGAGCGAGATCGCTTTCCGGTTTAAACAGACGACCTCTAACAGCCAACATGACCATCTCACCGCAGAGTCTCCCGCGCAGTGTAACCGGAGCCAATCAGGATGGACTCGTCAAACAGCTTATCCATGCAGGGAATGAACTCTGTAACACACGAGAGGGCGTCGATTTACAGCGGGAGCGCGCTGACCGCGAAACGACGCCTGGTTGGCGGGCGCGTGGACGTACGACTGCGCAGGTCCGTGGTCAGGATGTGCTTGGCGGCGATCAGCAGCTCCTTGCGCAGGTGGGCGGTCTCGGACGGGCAGTTTGAAAGCAGCTGCAGCATCCCCTTCACCATCTGCTGCGAGTACTTGCTCACCAAGTCCTGGTTTGGGGGAGAAGGGAAGGATACAAGGGTCAGGGCTGCCTGGACAGGCTGGGATGAGGCAGAGGGAAGGGGCAGAGCCAGACAGGACGCTACCTGATAAATGCGGATGATGTAGGCCAAGAAGGACAGGGTCTTGATCTGGGCGGCGATGAAGTCCGCGTAGAGTTCCTTATTGTACAGCTTGTGCTGCCTGGAAAGACGACAAACCTCAGGAATGTAAATAAAACCTGTTTCCAACTAACCATTATTAATTGTCATCATATATAATGATAATGAGGGACAGGAGAGGGTGGGAAAAAAGCTTGGGGTGGGAGAGCAGGGTGAGCACTTTTGGGGCAGTTTTGGGGCTTAAGGGCCTTGCTCAAGAGCCCGACAGGGATATGATCACTGTACCTGCCATGGGATTCCAACCCACAACCTTCTGGAGACAGGCAAAGACCCTTAAACCATGCAGCCACACGCCAACCCCCACCAGAAAAAAAATACTGTGCAGGCCGGAGAGTTAAATACCGGCCTTACCTGGCCTGTGCAGACACCTGCAGCATGATGGTAGTCATGATCAGCGGGACGAACTCGGATACCACGTTGTGGATGTTGAGTTTGTACAGCTAGAGAAGTGAAAAGGTGGTCAGCCATTGCAGTGGAGAGCTTAACCTGTGCCTGATGGTCTCTCTACATTCTTTATATTGATTTAATTAATGAATCCGAGGGCTTTCCAGGGAGTATAATGCAGCTAGCAGTGGAATTTCCAGGGAGTTTAATGCAGCTGGCAGTGGAATTTCCAGGGAGTATAATGCAGCCTTGCAGTGGAATTTCCAGGGAGTATAATGCAGCTAGCAGTGGAATTTCCAGGGAGTTTATTGAAGCTGGCAGTGGAATTTCCAGGGAGTTTATTGAAGCTGGCAGTGGAATTTCCAGGGAGCACAATGCAGCTGGCAGTGCCCACATAACCATAGCTGTAATCCCAAGATGGGTACTGAGGAGAGGTCCTCACCTGGTACATGAGCACCACAATGATGGGCAGCTCTGCCAGCACCTTGAGCGACAGGGACCCCCGTGGGATGATGGTATGCTGGACGGACAGAGAGAGAGTGGGACGTGTCAAGGAGAGCAGAGCGAAAGTGTGCCGACAGAGGGGTCCTCGGGGTCCTCTCTCACCGTGCGGGTCTCGCTGTCCTCCCGCTCGGGTGCCGTCTTCACCACCACCGACGTGATCATGCCCACCATCTCCGGCAGGGGAATCGTGTTCTCGGCAATCACCTGCGGGTTCTCGAAGTAACGCGCCTGCAGGGGGAGCGGGAGAGGCGTGAATGCAGCGCGACCCGCCATCACAACTGTGACCCAGATAATCGCAGTATGATCTTCCATCATGACAGCAATCAGAATACACCCTGGATGACCTCCCGCTGAAGACAACGACCCTGCCAACCCAAGCATGGCTGCTCCACATGACTAAACTTACCACCACTTTGGGCAAGTCCTTGTAAATCTGCTTCACAAAGTCAAGGAAATGATGAATCTATAGAAAACATAAATCACGGGTTATTTTTACAGTAATATTACGCTAAAACCATGCATGAAAATGATACACAAATAATACATCAGCAATACATCAGCATGTATATTAAATACACTTATTTATACCCAGCAATTACCTGAAACATCTAAACATTTGCTTGTGATTCATTGACATCAGGTGAATAATACAAACATTACAAAAACACCCTAAACAAACCAAATCCAAAGTGTCACTCACCTCTTGGGTGATGGGCGGCCGGAACTGTTTGTGCAACTCAATGATGATACGCAGGCATATAAGAACGTTCTCTTCGTTCTCGATCTGTTGGAAGAGACACGGGGTCAGGCAGCTGTCAATCATCGGTGGCCCCGCCCTCAGCCCCCACCTTCGGAGTCCAGCTGACCTCCAGGAAGCGGAACATGACAGACAGAATGTTCTTGGTGTGCGGCCGCAGGTGCTCATTGGTGGGGATGCGGTGGATGATCTCTAAGACCAGTTTCCTCAGTTGCTGCAGCACAGACAGGAAGCAAAAGAGGAAGTTAGGAGAAAAAGCAGAGTGTCGTGGCTACATACACCAAGTGCTGAAGGTCGGATACTCTCCTGTAAGTTTGTGACACACACACACACAGTTTCCTTCCACCCCAGCACTCTTCACTCACCTGAGCCGGCTTCTCCTGCAAGAACTGCACCTCTCCATCCTGAAGGAATGTAAGGAAGCGTGGAATGATGTGCTCCAGGAAGGTGGAGTACTGAGGAGACGAGGTCACGTTCTGGGCAGAAGCAAAGACCAGGTAAGCGGCAGATAGCTCCACCTCTACAAAGGCTTTATGACTCACAATTGTACCATCTAAACACCCCAAGAAAAAGACAGCTGGGGGGGTGGTTGGTGGCAGCATACCTCAAAATTCTCGCTGACCTCCTGCATCATCTTCAGCTTGGTCTCATCAGCTGTGTGGACAGGAGCAATTCAGCAATTCAGGGGAGATGGGGGACCTTTCTAGACGCAACTATGACTTCCAGAGAAGCACTCAGATCTTATCAGTTTTACTTTCAGCGCCCAGATTATCAGGCACAATCTCTTTCTCACACTCGCACAGACACATACACAGGCGTGCACGCACACACACATGTACCTGGCACTGGACTAAAGCACAATGTTCTCATCATATCGCTTCTCTTTGACTGCAAAATCATTCCGTTTAACCATTTACCAAACCTGAAATCTACATAGGGTGCAAGGATAGTGCCTCACGTGTGTTGTTGTCTGTGAGCGCCGCCACAAACTGCAAATATTTCTTCATGAGGGTGGTCTGGTCCACCACGGTGGGGCTGGGTGCAGGCGGTGCAAATGCCATGACTCACAGTAGTGTATGTGGGGACAGTGACAGCAATTGCAGCCTCACAGGGAATTCATGTCCTCCACAAACCTAGAGCACAGGAAGACCGCCAACTACACTCAGAAACACATTTTCACACAATTAAATTTAGAGAACATTTTGTTAAAATGACACCGATTGTCCGAATCTGTTAAAACTCTCAACAGCATTCTGGGTCTAAACTTACGGATTAATTCAAAGGAACTTTAAGTTCTTACAGCCGGACATACTACCAGGGATATTCGGATCATGCACCTTGCCCAGTGATGCCTCAACAAGACTGCAGCCAGCAGCATTCGGGCTGCCAGAGGAGATGCTTAAGTACTAGGCTAGCTGCTCCGACATTTACACAGATTTTTCAGGTCAAGGCTGCTTTTGCTAGGAAACGTCAAAAATAAAAACTTGTGCCAACCTTAACGATCGGCACTTTACAGCGGAATCAAGTACTAATCACCAAAGCAGCATTTTTCTGGTACCACAATGTAGAGTAAATAGCCATGATACGGCAGAGAGGGGAGTCGCCCAAGTGCGTGCAATAATAGCGCGTTGGCAAAGGCATACAGTGGCGCCTAACAAAGACCAGCCAGCAGCTCCGGGCGGCTCTCTGACAAGCACCCAGCATTGCACTTTCCAAGCAAGTGCCAAGAACGGTATCAGTCCTCGCGAAATCAACAGAAACTATTCCACGGCCAACCATATAAGCACTGACGCATCCGTATTCCCACACACGCATACGATCAATAGACTGTCCCGCAAATACTACCAGTTATGTCCGGGCCCCCTCGCCCCCAAGTCGCACACGCACCGCTCGCCTCGCAAGAGGATCACGTAACATTGATCCCTTAGTCACAAAAGCTCAAATATCAAAAACGAAAAATATATATGTGCTACAGATTCAATCGCAAAGTAGACACGCCGCGAAACATTACCAAATGTAGCGCACTGGATAAATTACAGCATTTTTTGCGAGACATGGTCACATTGGAACTTACCGACCAAATCGACAGGAAAGAGTCCCGCTACAATTTCCGCCCATACGAGTGGAGAACCGGTGCATAATATCAAACCGCTATGAACCGTTTGTAAATTTTACTCAAAATTTTAGGAAACTAAAACATAAACGGTTATTATTACATTTCTGTTGTTATATATGCCACTTGGAGCTTTAAAAATATTGCATTTTTATGTTGCAAAATCTCTGAATATTAGGTTATTATGCGGCGGAAAGATATCCCCTTGTTGGCGGGTGTTGTTAGACCATCGAAAACGATTGTCTCTCGTCTATGTCGTCATAAGTAAACGACAAAAACAGACCAATCAATTTGGGGAATGCACAGCCCGTGAGTTCCGCCCTTTGGCGGACGGAGCAGATGAAATGAATTGCATGTGCTCAAATTTAACACTCCCTCATTTTGGGCTATTGACTGTTCTGAATTTCTGTGGGTGTTTGGGTTTGTTATAGAATTTGAATTTGATCGAATTTTACTTTCCATTTCCCGCTTAAACTCCAGGTCAGTAGATGGCGGTGTGCACCATTGAGGTTGTTTAAATCGCTGTTTAGATTTTACCGAAGAAGAAGACGATTGAAACTGTGGACTTTTCATAGCTGAGATATAATATGAAATAATTTTAGTAATGTTTGAGGCGCGTTTTTCTATCAAGCAAATTAACTTAAGCAAATAAGACTAAAAAATCCTTCCTATTTTTGATGGTTCTTTCGCATTATTTCCTGTATTTTACAGTTTAAGCGCTAGGTGGCAATGTGAGGCCGTCTCTGCATTGTTTTTCAAGGTCAGACAGTTTTGTAAATTGCACCTGACTTGTGTTATTACGGTACATCCCAATATATTTTCCTCCCATAATCCAACAGATGCATGTTATGGTTACCGACCGATGTCATCCATAGATGGAAAATTATCGCTTCTATCACCATTCAGCAGGAGTATGGTTTGGCAGGGAATTATACTAAATGGAATACGTTTCATTTTTTCTTCTTCTGCAGCCTTTGACCTGCACCTATTATGATTTAACAGCTTTCTAGATTTTGTCTTTTTAAGTTCAGGATTGCACAACCTGGTGAGATGTATGCATGTCATTTGGGAAAAACACAAAAAAAACTGTAAATTGATCAGTTTCTATTTGTAAAATTTGTCAAAGCAAATCATTGTGAACAATGTAATATATATGTAAATTGTCCTGGTTTGTGTTTGTGAAACATATAAAAACTGTGTAAATCACTCTGGCCTACAGCATCTGCTAAACAAATAATGCCTTTTTTTGCAGCGAGACAGTTTCCATGGAAACAGCTGCTGAGTAAGTGTAGCTGTCATTAATTACCCGGTTTCCCTTTCACATTGCACTGGGGATCTTTAACATCCATCCATCTTCCAATTGCTTATCTCTGTCTGGATCATGAGGGACCTGGAGTCTTTCCCAGGCAGCATAAAGTATAGAGCGGAGCTATACGCTGGATGGGATGTCAATCCAGGGCTCACTCACAAGAGACAATTTAGAGATGCAAATTCTCCTGTTTTATCTTTGGACCACAAGGAGAACTTGAAACCTTCACAGGGAATGGGGACAGGATACTAACCCCTAATGCTGGAAGTGTGAGGCAACTGCGCCCTGAGTTATTTGTACCCCCTGCGCCCTGAGTTATTTGTACCCCCTGCACCCTCAGTTATTTGTACCCCCTGCACCTTCAGTTATTTGTACACCCTGCGCCCTCAGTTATTTGTACCCCCTGCGCCCTCAGTTATTTGTACCCCCTGCACCTTCAGTTATTCATATTTGAGGTTATCATTTGAACATGAGAACATAAGAAATTTACAAACTAGAGGAGGCCATTTGGCCCATCAGGCTCGTTTGGGGAGAACTTTAATAGCTCAGAGTTTTAAAAATTTTATCTAGCTCTGATTTAAAGGAACTCAGTGTTTGAGCTTGCAAACTCATATACAGTTATATCCCTCCACCACATGAAAATTCTCGCCCCAGACGTTTCTCACGAGTGGCTCCCCAGTGGTGAAAAGAGCCGCCAAATCACATCTGGTCGCCAGATTTCCTCTCCGCCTCCATGAAGCACCTCAAGGCCCATCTGTTCCAGGAACACTTCTGGTAGATAGACAACATCACTGTACTTTCTCTGAATGCTCTTAATGTTGCATTTTTTCTGCTGATTTGAATAGTTGTCTTACTGGGTTCCTGCTTTGTTTGAAGGATGCCGTATAGCTCTTGCACTAATGCTCTCTGCATGTAATGGGGCCTTCACTGGAATCTCAGCCTAGCTGCACTTATGCCTGGTTAACTCCTTGACAGTTGTATGTTTGTAATCTGCTACCTGCCACATTTGGAAGTTTCATTGGTCAGAAGTGTCTGCTAAAGAAAGTCACCCCAGCATTTGAGTCAACCACCCTATATATACACATATATTTTTTTTTTACTCAACTACACCTTGTTTGGCTAATCAATACCTCACTGACTTTTTGTACTAATTATCTTAAATTTCACCACCAGCTCACTTAATTAACAAACACGTAGAATGGCTGAGGTGCCCCTGAGGAGAAGTTTGCGGACCGAATCAATGTTCTAGCCGTCCAACTAGATATCAGTAACTTTTTGGAGAACAGAATTAATTTTGTTAGTTTTTATTGTGTTATTATTTATTTAAATATGCTCTAATGTTAAAATGTGCTTCATTCTGAGCAAATAAACACTTACTACCCAGATACATAGCTTTAAACATTTTCTTTGAATGCCCAGGGATGTACTAATAATAGTTCTGTAGCCTAAATGTAAATGAAAATCAAGGTCAATGGTAAATATAGCATTTAAAAATATTTGTTTTATATTTTTGTATAATTTTATATTTCCTCATATATTGATAAAACAGACTAATTGTTTGAAATATACAATTAATCAGAATTTAAATCAAGAATAATAATTTTGGAGTTTTGCGTTGTTATTAATTGGAACCATCTAGGTGTTAACCATCTTCAGACAAAGCAAAACCAATTCTCATTATTTGGGTGGAATATTGAGGTACCAGAAATTTGACCAAAACCTAAACCTACAACAGCCAGATAAAAGCTCGGGTGGGTGAAACGAAGCCATATGTTTCTGACCCACCTGAAATCCCACCTCCAAGTATTTTGTTTTATTGACTAGACCAATCAACACCATCTCAGCATCTCTACCATGTACCCCTGCTCTGGTATAAAATTTCAGGGTCTAGCTCCATCTATGGCTCTTGGAGAAGAAAACATCTGATGTTATTACTCATAGTTTGCTGGTTTGCTGGCGGCTTAATTTTAGCTCGGAACGAACGCTTTCTGACATGATTAATATTTGCGGACCGAATATCGTCAGTCTGTTATAGGTGCCAAGAATTAATAACAATGATTAACACATCCAAGCATGAAGCAGTAAGGCATTTGTGTCACAGTAAGTAATATGGGCAATAAATTACTAAGGTGACAAATTATAACACTATAAATGTCCAGTTTGCCCCTGCCTTAAATTTATTTGTCTGGAACGGGCAATGTTAAGAAATATATCTTCCTTTATATATATAAAAATTTGCATGTGTCCACTTACCCAGGACACGTGACAGCTGACGGTAAACATCACATCAAGCGACGTACAGAATTTCAGCACCGTATAATATTATTTCCCTCTCAGCGATCTTTTCTGAACGGCAACCAGAACAAATTGCCAAGGTTTGTAGCGGAAATGTAATATTTAGGGGCCGACTTCTTCAGTAGCGCCATGAAATGACCCTCTTGAAGAAAGTGAGATTACACGGCTGAGATTTCAAACACGGCGATGAGACCGCAATTCATCTTTCATAATAAATAGTAATGCTTTGCCGCCTTCAGCTCTTCATAACCTGTGCCAGTACTGACATAGCTTATAGCAACTGAACTTAACTAAAAATATTGTGTCTTGTTGAGTAACACGTGTCATATAATCTGTTCTCCAGTCGGGGTATTCCTCCCCAAATCAATACTGCTTCTGTCAAGATTCTCTCAGATGTTCTTGGAAGCTGCGATATGCGCAGTTCTTGCCACGGGCAGAGATGAAGGTAAATTGGCGTCTTAGCTGGGAAGACATTTGATCATTAGTTTTATGGACGCAAAGACCCATGAAGTCCCAGCTGGAGACCTGCTTAAGAGCCTACTACTTGACTTTATTAATCTCGCTGCTGACTTTCAAGTAGTCTATCATTTTGTTTTATTTTGATAGTAAAGAATCTGTGTTCTGACTGTACCTTAAGGCTTTACTAGTAGAGGGTGTATTTGTGACATACGTTAGTAGGCTAAATGTTGCACATAGTCATTATATAATGTGGTTACATTTGAACTCGTTCAGTGTTCCCTATAGTCAATGAATAATGACTGCATTAGGTCATTTTCAGAAGGATTAAAATGAAAAGATATCATTTTTAAGTGTAATGTGAATACAGAAATGAGTCAATTTAAACAGGCAGACTGGAAAAGTTTTGCTTAAATTTAAATAGGCCTGCTTGTAGCCGAGAGCTGGGGAAAGTTCCGGTTATTATCATGAGAACAGATTAAACTTTATGTTAAAGTGGGGGAAAAATAATTTTGTTATAAAATGATTTATGGTTGGAGTTATCCATTTCTTTGTTGCCGTCAAGAACCCAAAGTGGAGTGTTTAGTGCCAGATCATGTTTGTTCTTAAAAACAATCGATCCCACAGGACTAGCAGGGGGCTGACAGAGAGGTGCCCCTCATGTGGCCAGTCTCACGCAGGACAGAGTCTCACATTCGGTCACGCACAGAATTTCAAGGGGTCAAATGCCGCATCTCATACGATTCCAAAAACGGGGCTTCACACGGACATAGAAAGCAACCCCCACCAGCGCAGCCTCAGAGAGCAAAGCCGGCCATAGGGGGAGAGCAAAGCCGGCCATAGGGGGAGAGCAAAGCCGGCCATAGGCGGAGAGCAAAGCCGGCCATAGGGGGAGAGCAAAGCCGGCCATAGGCGGAGAGCAAAGCCGGCCATAGGCGGAGCCACGGAATAAACTCTGGTGATGCATCCAGCCCGTCATCTGCTTCAGATTCACACTCATCTCACTCTCTTCTTCCCGTTGAATGGCAAAACCAAGGAGCTGTATCCATCTAGGGGAACCTCATTCGCTGCATGGTGTCGACCAGCTTGCCAGAACATTCTCAGCAGCTTATTAAAACTATAGTTTGTAGGCAGATTTTTCTCACTTCTTTGCACTTAGTTACAAAAGAGAATCCATGCGTTTCACTACAGCCAGGGTACCAAGTTTGGTCGGCTACCTGGAGAGAGATATTCAGTCCGAAACTAGTCTACATGGGCGTTTACATGTATGTAACAGTTTTATTACCTAGGAAATAGTCTGTAGGGTTTGCAAACTGCCCCAGGGCTTTTGATGTGGCTAATTTTGGGTTTATAATGGAGTAACATAGATTTGGCGTGAGATTTCTTGCATGCGTGAGAGTCAGCAACCCTGGTTTAGATTCACAGTAAATCTTACTCTATGGTACCTTGATATAATCGTGCAGAGACGTCAGCTTGTTCAAACACTTGACAGAATCAATTATAGATAAAAATCAGCGGGTCACGAAAAGCAACACATTTACTCAAATTGCTTGAACACATTTTTAAACACGTTGTCAATTGTTTCTACTGAATACGACATAAATTTCGTTATTTTTTCTCTGCTGTTGACAGATTCAGTTGGGTAACACTTAGGTTTCGCTTTTTTCCCCTTGATTCCCTGTGAAATGAAATATGGCTGCCAGCTGGCCCTGCTCTCTGCCAGGGGTTGAAGCGATCAATATTTCAGCAGGCGGTGGTGGACTGTTAGTTATTCTGTTAGGCTGAAGCCGCACTGTACAGTCCTACAGCCCCTGTGCCGGTACTGTGGGCCTCTCCAGTATCTTTAACATGAATCATTAATCTCGAGCTACTTTTATGTTTGCTCTTGAGTGACTGTACATTTGGTTACCAGTCTATCATACGCTGCTTTGATATCTGCTTTGAGGCTGAAATAGTCTGCATGTGAGTGTGTGTGTGTGTGTGCGTGTGTAAGACTGTGGGTTTATCAGCTGTGTGTGTGTGTGTATGTGTGTGTGTGCGTGTGTAAGGCTGTGGGTTTATCAGCTGTGCGTGTGTGTGTGTATGAGTGTGTGTGTGTGTATATCAGCCAAAACTGGTCCTAGGGGGCCAGTGGGTTTGTGGGCTGGCAGAAATGATCATGAGGGAGGCCCCGCCCACACACCACCACCCCCACTCTGCAAAAATTATTGTAAAGAACATAAGAAATTTACAAATGAGAAGAGGCCATTCGGTCCATCAAGCTTGTTTGTGGAGAACGTAACTAATAGCTCAGAGTTGTTAAAATCTTATCTAGCTCTGATTTAAAGGAACCCAGGGTTTTAGCTTCTACTACACTAGCAGGAAGACTATTCCATACTCTAACTACATGCTGTGTAAAGAAGTGCTTCCTCAAATCCAGTTTAAAATGTTCTCCCGTAGAAGTCTTTGTGTGTGTGTGTGTGTGTGTGTGTATGTGTGTGTGTGGACCAAATATCCCCATAATGTGATGAACACCTGTTGTTATGACATTATGGGGACCATTTATTTAAACTAAAATGCCAAAGACTTGATGCCATTTTTTGTTTGGTTACTTATGTTGAAGGTTAGGGCTGGGTAGGGGTTAGGGTGTCATTGATGGGATTAGGGTTTTGCCTATAGGAATGAACGGACAAGTCCTGACAAAGATGAGTACAGGTCTGTGTGTGCGTGTGTGTGTGTGTGTGTGTGAGGCTGTGTATTTCCTGGCTGTATGTGTAAGGTTGTGAGTATGAGTGTTGAGTATGCCTGTGTAGGTCTCAGTGCATAGATGAGGTGATTGTGTACCTGTCCTCTAAAGACACAGAAACGCCGCGGGGGGGGGGGTGGCAGGTCATCTGCAACAACTGTGGGGCAATTTATTAACACACAATGACAGCCGGCTGAATGGAATTATTTTTTGATAGAGTTGGAGGTATGTTCTCTGAAACGGGCTGGGCGTGGTCCCTAGGCTTGGCAGATGATTGGTTTGTTTTGTGAGGTTATTTTTAAAGTTAGTTTTTCCCTCTTTCATTGTTAAAGGGGATCTCGTCCTCATTTTTTGCTCTATTTCCCAAGTAAAATTCTTTTCTTTGTCCAGCCTTCGGCACCTTTCTCCAAAAGCATGGAGCGAGTAGGTAAAGTAGCTAAAGCTTTGTATGCATGTGATGTCCCTCTGAGACTCGGGAGTCAAAGCTCCTCATCTGCCACATTCAGTTACCCAGTTTGTTATCCAGTAAGCTGCAGATTAAACGCCGCACGACGCTACTCTTCCGGCCCGTAAACATTTTCTGAAGCCCCGTCACTGTTGACTACGTCACCGCGTGCTGTGGGGGTTTAAATGGGCAGCCTGTGTTCCACGGAAAAGAGGCTGTTTTGCTGCCCCTGGAAGCTCCTTTGATGAGTGACCCTTAAGCTGCACACAGGACTGATTCATATTTCATAGAACTCGCCAGCTCTAGGCTTTGCACTTTGAACCTTTTACCGACAACAGCGTAGGATCTGTTAGTAAGCGGGCCCCTGGCGGCCCCACAGATCTTCCCAGGCCGCCTCACCATGGGGCCCTCCGCACCTCTCAGCCTACACAGCTTCAGTTTACATTCCCACCTCACATTCCCACCTCTACCCGGCACCTATCCACCACGATCCTCTGGAGACTCACGGCTGATGATGCCCACCTCTCGCCCTGTCTTTAACCCTAACCCTTCACCAAAATCTCTGCCCCAAATCCATATTCTCGGCTTCCACCTAGCGGCCATGTTTCACGCTACTCAAATCACTCGTGGGGGGCCCAGGGGTTTGGAGGCCCCCTGCTGGTCACAAACAGCCACTACACTTAGGGAGTGAATTTTTGGGAGGGCCCCAGAAGCCGTCCTCTACTTCCACTTCTTCATTCACTCACAGTCTCTGATATAAAATCAGACACCTGATAAAACTTTTCTACTACTAGTTTCTTACAAAGGCGGCATAGTGGCTAGCGCTGCTGCCTCACACCACTAGGACAAGGGTTCGAGTCCCCACCATGGTTCTATGTCTGTAAACTTTTTCTGATCTCATTGTGTCATCGTGGGGTTTCCTCTGGATACTCTGGGTACTCTGGTAACCCCCCCTCCCCCCAAGCCAAAAACATGCTTATGTGAACGGGAGTTCCCAAATTACCCATAGGTGTGTGTTTGCACCCTGGAAGGGGTTGGTGCCCCATCCTGGGTTGTTCCCTGCCTTGGGGCCATAGCTTCTGGGATAGGCTCTGATCCCCCTGCGACCCTTAGCAGGACAAGCGGTTACAGAAAATGCATTGATTTGTTGTAATACTGGCGAGTGATTGAGAAATGCACTGGTTTTTCGTAGTACTGGTTTGTTATTTCTGAGAGGTGCAGCAACCTGCAGCCTCCAGCATTGGTAGCACACAGTTATGACAGAACACATCTTCTCTGGCAGAAGTAATTCAGTCGGTCACCCCTTCCCTTTCTCTGCCCTACCTCCCCTTTCCTGCTGCTTCTCTCCTCTTCAAAGCGAAATCCACCAGGCAGAGCGAGCTAAACCCCTCCACGGCAGCGGAGCCTGTGAATGCTGATGAGCGAATATCTCACTGCGTATGAATGTCACACTGCTCTCTTAATATTTGTATCGTCTGTCTGAAAATTCTTGTCATTTTTGCACCCAAGGTAAACAAGCACGACATGCGCGGGATGGTCAGCGACGGACGAGGCACTCGTTCCCTTCTCTCACGGCCCTGAACACACGACCTTGTTCTGTCAGCGCCCTCCCTTGAAATGTGTCTGTCTGGTATCTGCGCCGGAGAACGCCGGGGGCAAGAGGCGAGAACATCTCAGCCGCCGACTGCGCCGGCCATCGGCGAGGTGCCGGCTAGCTTAAAGATTCATGGGGGCTTCGCGTTAAAACCACGGGCACGGCTGCACGGGCGCGCATGCGTGTGTGGAAGCCGCGCGGATCTCAGGGCTGCGGACGGGATTAATAATGCAACAAAGCTTAGAATGGAGCTCGCTGGCTGAGCCCGTTTTAATGGATTTACTCCAGCTGTGGCCAGCAAGAGCCTCCGAAAACCAAGAGAGAGAAGATCAACACAAAGACCAACTGCCGAGTCAATGAGCCCTTTACTCCAGAGGTGCACACAGATCCCTGCCCCAGAAGAACTCTGGGACGCAGATCAAACGACATTGTCTGTGAGGGAAATAATACTGGCAGGATAGTTACTCTCTTACTGCTATCCTTGGAACGTTCTGGAGTGAAACTAATAAATGTATAAACGCCAGTGGGCTGCTGTGTGCATCCAAGTTTTCTTGCATCTCAGTCCTTCTCCTGTCCTTTCCCGTCAGCTGAAGAAACAGTGAAAGAAACAGCCATTTCAGTGGCAGGAAGACATAAGGCTCTGATCCATAGCGAGCTCAGGTCTGTGCACGGCACTGGGTCGGTGCTTTTGCTGTGCGAGGCAACTGTCAGGAGTTTGTAGAATTCGAGCGAAACCAACAGATGCTCGTCGCTTTCCCCTTAAAAAAAGCAGGAGGCGGCACTGAAGGTGTTATACACAGGCACTTGACGTTGACCGTTTGATGTCAGTCTTTGTCTGGTGGAGCCAACTCAAGCTCACCAGTTTCTGAAATGCGTGACCCTGTACGTCTACCTGCCACATCTGCATACGCTCGCGTCCGTGTCTGTACAGTGGGGTCATGAACGCCCAGACATCTCACAGAACCAGAGCAGCATGCAACGTGCGTTTCAGCTACGTCGATTTCTCCATGGGTCGGGTCGTTGCGCAATCATCACGCTGTAATTGCACGGGGACCGAGCACAAGCTGTGAGTCACTTTCCCAGATGAACGCATGGATCCTCGTGTTCGTCCCTCACGCTGATGGAGCGTTTGATGCGCAAAATGTACCTCTTCCAGAGAGAGAAGGATGCCTCATACATTAGGACTCAAATGTCCCAGTTCTGCTCTGAGATTTGGTCCATGACCATAAATTCCTACAACTAATATCTTCCCAGGAACAGCCACCCGGATCCTGGAAGCATTCATCTGTAAGACATGGTCACTGCTAAATGTATAAATTGTTTAGCTCCCTATATAGTACTGCTGTGACGTGTTTAATCTCCTACAAAATGAATTATAATAAGTCTAATACAGATTCAAGTTAAAGTCAAAAGACAATCATTGTGGATTCTAAGCACATTGAGCTGCAAAATAACTGCTGTGGTAGATAAGGCATGAAATAGTGAGCTAAGACTGGCATAGAAGGGAAAGGACAAAGTGTCTCACATCTAAACAGTCTTTACCTCACCACGGCTCATCCATCCATCCCTCGTGGCTCCTCGTTGCCCGAAGCATCACCGGCCAGCATCAGTGGGTACAGCACGTCTTAAAAATGCTGGAGATGTTGCGTTTAAAGATCATAATTATCACCGTGCGCGGCTCCGGCAAAACTGAAAACCTGGAAAAAGTCAGAACTTTTGAACACAATGTCTCAGAGGATTTAAATTGAGGTGGGGGTGAAAAAAAGTTTATGAGACGAGAAGATATGCAAGAACCCATCTTTCTGTGCAATGTTTCCATATTCAAGGTCAAGAAACAACCCGTTCAACTGGGACACTTTGAAGGAAGTTATATAAAACTTGTCTGTTATAAAATTAAACAAAATTAATGATACATCACATATTGTGAAAATCTCCAACATCTTTTCATATTTATTTTACATTTACGGAGTAGTATTTATTTTGCATTTCAGAAGTAGCAAATACTGGTTTTTGTATCATGTACTCTGCATTATAAATATACTTTTCTACACAAATTTTTGGGGGATGATTTCTGTAACGATTTCTCGGTAGAATTCCTCCATTTCTAATCTGCCTGTAATCTTCTTGCCAAGAAAAGCTACACTTATCCTGAAAGCTTTGGTCATGAATGCATTCACAGTTTCACGTGTTGAACCTCCTCCAAACCACTCACTGGTCCCCAGTTCCGTCCGTCTGACCGCGAGGTGCCGGCGTGGACGGGGCCAGAGTGAAGCGCAGCAGCTCCGAGGCACAAGGCCATGTCACTATTAAAATTATAATTTATCGGCAGGGTCTGAGTATATAGCACCTGAAACGCAACCCCAACCTCCCTAACACCCCTTAACAACCACACAGACTTACAAAAGAATATTTGATGTGGATTCTGCGGGTGTGTGTGTGTGTGTGTGAGCCTGAACTCTAAAGAGAATGGTAAATTACTTCAGCTGTGCCTATTTTTTCATTTTTTTTCCCTTGCAGTCTTAACCGTGTCAGACTGAGAGACCTGACAACACTTCATTCTTCCCTATGGCTATGATTGGAGGTTGGCCTATGTTCGTATCCAGGCTCCAATAAATGAATGAATGAATGAATGAATGAATAAGTAAAGTGGTGCTACATAAATGAGTCGAAAGTATCGCAAAGTCACGCATTGTTCCCTGATGTTTATTGCGCCCGTTCTTTGGAATCACTTTTGGAATCACAAAACGTGCTCCATAGCGATGGCATTTCTAAGCGTGATGAATCCTGCCGTACTGTTTCTGAATTCGTGTCCAGAATAATAAAACGTGCAAGCCAAAAAGCATTGGACTCTGGTCATTATGGGAACATCTTCAAACACCAAGCACTAGCCCCCCTGCATCGACATAGAAACTGGTTCAGTAGTACCCAGCTGTAAAATGGGTTATTGAATACGATAGCAATGCGCTGTGTCCTATATAGGACTACCTGCTTTGCGCATAGATCACGTGACCTGGAAATAACAGGTACCTCTAATTAGGCGGATGGCTTAGCAGAAATCTACTAGCAGTGCATCTACTGACAAAACCAGGCAATGCACAAAAATACACACTTAAATTAACCCTGCTGAGTTTTCTGTGTGAAGTGAGGATTGCCTAGGAGGATTTGAGAACACAGAGGTTGACTCAGATCAGCAACACAGCCACCTAGATGTAAATTCACTCCATGGGGCAGCGGAGAGCGGCGTGCTGAAGGAGGAGTCAGTCTAACGGCAGTTCAGAGCGAGTATGAGATTGGAACATCTGGACCGGAGCTGAGGGATTGTGATACGCTGACTGCTAGATGTTTTGCAATATGATAATTCATTGACATGTACACCTCATTTGCCTTGTCGCATATCATACAGCTCCGGTAATGGCAGCTGGCCCGAAGCCAACACCTTGTTTGTCACGGCTACTGACTCTCACCCGACTCCCCATGTGACGTGATGAGTGAGCCTAGGATCCGCACACGCATGCTGCTGGGAAGTCACAAGCCGGAAAAATCTGTCGTACTGACATTATCTAAGCTGGCTGGTCATGCTTTGGCACCAAGGCCCCATGGCCAACTGTCACACAGTCATGCAGGCCCCGGTTGACATATCCAGCATGCACCATCCACGCTGAAATGACACTAACTGAAATAACATGATCTGAAATGACACTCACTGAAATAACACAATCTGAAATGACACTCACTGAAATATCACGATCTGAAATGACACTCACTGAAATATCACGATCTGAAATGACACTAACTGAAATAACATGATCTGAAATGACACTCACTGAAATAACACAATCTGAAATGACACTCACTGAAATATCACGATCTGAAATGACACTCACTGAAATAACAGTCTGCCCTGCGATGAACTGGCTGGGATCCCATCCCGCGTATCCCCTGTAATTCCTGGGACAGGTCCCAGACTCACTATCACCCTGTACAAGACAATCAATTACGAAAGACTCATGGATGAAATAGCATGAGCTGAAATGAGACTCACTGGAATAATATTTGACATGACCTGGTAAAAAAAACCATGCCGTTCCCAAAAAACTGGACCATTAACAAAAGCTCAAAGCTAAAGGTCAATTTCTACACAGGCTGAAAAAGTTACTATTATTTAATGTACAACATAATTCTAAGAGCCTTATTCCCTTATTCAGAATGTCAGACATCTCGCAAATATTAATTTCGGTTGCATCTCAGATCCGAGACCAGTTATTGAACTGGTTGTTCAATATTCTGGTAATAAAGTCTGCTTGCATGTGAAATATGCACTTTATATATGAACATGTCACATGCTGGCCGAAAAAGCTATATAAATTGATTAAATTAACCTAATTACTGCTGACATTTTTATAGCCCGTGTTTCCAATTACCTTGCTTTCCTGGAGGGCTGCAGTAGGATGTGTTAATGAACTTTTCCTGTGATATACAAATGCAGTCTGTGTGCCCATTCGACAGTAATTGCCACACCGAGAAGTTATTACTCTTAGGATCGATAAGCATGAATTAATCAGAGAAGTTGTGTCTAAGTAAACCTGGACGGAGCTCTCCACACCGTGACTCATCATCAGAGGTGGTGAATCCCGGTCCAGGGAGTACAAATCCAGACCAAGATTTTGTTTCAACTAACCAGTTGAGTCTAAAGAGTCACCGTCACAGAGCACTCAACTGGTTGGCTGAAACAAAATCTTGTTCTGGATTTGTACCCTCTGGACCGGGATTCACCACCTCTGCTCACCATGGCTTAGATTAAAACATATCCAGTCCTCCGTTCTGCAAAACTCCACGTCAACTGTTCGTCCACCATCAGCTTCCAAGGTCCAAACCCTGCAGGACACAAAGATGTCAATGTAACTGAGGGTCGCACAACTTTCAGTATCATATAGTAACTGAATATGTAAGCTTTCAAAGTCCAGGATATTTCGTGTGACTACTAGCCCGGATGGAGAAAGTTCTGGAACAGATCTGTGGGTGTCTGGTTGGGATGCTCACGTCACCCGGGGTTTCAGTGCCATGTGGGAGAGCCTTACGGATACCACAGAGCACACTACAGATATTATGTAAGCGTCAGCTGCGAAATATGTTGTTTACTTGCTGTTGAGTAATACAATTCAGATATGACATGACACTACAGGCAGTCTAATCCTTACTAATACCAGATGAGCGGTGACTTGTTGAAGGATCATACTAGGTATGGAAGTGGCTGCTGCAGGGTGACTTCACATCAACCCTCACAAAGTCCACACACTACTCGTGGAAGTAGCTTAAAATATTAAAAAAGAGAGTTGATATCAGCTTCACGTTGTAATAGCAAAGAACTTTCTGGCAAAATGTAGAATGTATCTTCTGGTTAAGACTGTTAAAAGCGTTCAACTCAAATTTAATCTTAAAGTTTTTTTCTTTCCATTAAACATATACAATATTTATAGATTTACATTTCAAGAAAGCTGTTTAATTATGTGTAAAATACCATTTTAGGTATACCCATCAGAATGGCATGATAAAAACCTCTATTCACCATATTGGACTGCTGAACACACATTCATCTATCTTTCAATCATTTATTCCATTGCAGGGTAGAGTGGCTGTTAAAATTATTCAATCAACATAAAATCTTTATTCATTTAATTTAATGATGGATTTTGGTGACAGATTTAACAATAAATAATTGTCATCCTTGTTTTGTGTTCTCCCTTGTTAGCTGTCCCAACCCAGAGTAAGAAATTCTGGAGTAAGAAAGTTTTTTTTGTGTTATTAGCAAAGAAAAGGGTACATTGTGCGAGATAATTTAGAATTACTTTAGAAAGTAATTTAAGAAGTTTGATGCTCTAAAGACATTTCTGCAGTTTTTTTGATACATTTACTAAATTGAATAATTTATTGAGTAAACTTACACTGTCTCTTCTCATGCCAAAAAATATGCATTTATCCTTGTGGACAGATCAAGGTGAGATGGATTTTTAAAATTTTTGTTTTCAGCATCGGTGAAAAGAGGTTGTGTTTAGTGCCATCTTGTATACTGTGGAAAAAGCTGCTGGCTTCTTTCTCAGCAGTGTTACACATCAAAGGAACCTGCAGCCTTTTGAAAAGCAATTTGATTTTCAAAGCATTTACTGCCTTCCACCCAGTGAAATAAAAATAGGGAAAAATAACGGGTGATGTACATTTGCTGCAGATGATGACGGACATAACAGGGAAGCAGCTGGTGTCAAATGAGTGTGTCGAGGCTCCGACTTGGGTGTTAATTCTTTCTTTGTTAACCAGACGTTAACCAGACAACACCGATCCTCTTTCAGAATACAGAGTCAGTGTCAAATCAGAGTCAAACCAGAGTCAAATCAGATCAGAATCATCCCAAAACCAATCCGGAAGCAGCATTCCTATTCAGTCTAAAATAGACTGGCATCAGCATCCAAATAACAGTATTTTCAAGGTCAGAGTTGGCTAACAACAATATACAAAATCAAAATAAATGTGTGAACTGAATGGGACAGTTAACAGAGAACAGAGGTCTGCGCACTGCGGGGAAATGTATGAGTGGAAAGCGTAATCCTACAGGTGGTAGAGCAGGGGTTCCGGGCAGTGAGGGATTTTCTGGTTTGACGTGGAAGGGATAGACTGGAAACGAAACGTACTGGGAGTAAGTGGTTCTTGCTGTGCAATACGATTGCTTAAGGCATTCTGACACATTTCTGCACAATATGGGTTTGGCATATTGGAATCTTCCTGCAGGATGAAATATTAATGTTTATTTTACGGCGGAATTTAACCAGCTGGGGAGGGAGGAGTGAGGCACATACTTGCACAACAGCTGGTGCCTCAACAAATTGCAGCTAGAGTTTACTTACTCAGTGGTACCAGTGATATCACTGTGCATTTTTAAACCCTTATAATAATGGAATCATGTAACATCGTTTTTCCTTTTTATTGCCCATCTTGAATAATGTATCCAAAAAGACAGTATTTTTCATTAGCCATGCACATACTGCAATAAAAAGTCATTATAATCTTTTGTTATAGACTGTCTATGGTTAAGGGGGTTGTAGCCTTGCTCACGCACCTAACGGGGATGTGACTATTGTCGAGAACAGGGTACAAACCAGCAACCTTCTGATCACATGTGCAGAGGTCCTAGAACACGAGGCACACATCATCCTACATGTATAACTACCAGAGACTGGATATTTTTGTCTTTCACACCATACTGTGCAAATCCTACCCGATATACTGCATGAAAATTTCAAGGAAGTGGATATAACTTTGAGCTTCAGTCACGTGAGTCACGGTTGGTAGGAGCTTTTACATATATATTCCAGATCTTCTATGTCAACGGGGGGTCAGCGTGTAACTCCACGGTTAAGTTGGGTCTTATCCGCAGGCTCCTGATAAATCATACAAGTCTTACGCTACAGTTGTAACCGACACGATCCACCCGCACGCCATACGTTCGCACGAGCAGGTGACGTGTTCGCGCCCCGGCCAATCAGATGGAGCTGCGTGATTGTGATAAAGCGCTGGCGCTGTAGTTTCAGGACCACAGAGCGGACAGCCGCGCGGAGCGCTAATCCCCAACCGCCAGGACTTATACCGAGCACATATACATTTTTTCTTTCCGTGATAAGTCAGTTTTTGATCCGTAAAAGGGCTTTATAAGCAAATAAACCATCTAATTTAAGATAACTGGAAAATCTGTAGCTTGTAGACTTTTGAAATATTCTAATAGAATCATCATTTCTAAATAAATTTCTACAACCTCTAAGAAGTCTCTTTTTCAGCTATCATTGGATTGTGGTAGTCTTAAAGCCAATACTAGCATTAATGCTTTCTTTAAAGTCTAGAAGATATGATTTTTATGATCCCCTTAAAATTTATGCACGTTAAATAGAATCTGACAGATTTTTAAAATACTTTATTTTCCATTCTAGTCATTGGTGCTTTTTGAGCTTTGTCTTGCATCAGGGACAGTCTACGCGTCGTGATGCATTATTTCTTAACAGGGTTGCTTTGCTTTTACGCACTTGGCAATAGGAGACTTGTGCTCTCCCAAGACATCGCAGGGTCCCGTTTTGTTTGCACGGCAATCCCGGTCGGTGCGGATCCAAACTGCGCGGTGCCTCCCAGTACCATGCAAGGCACGAGTACCCAAGACGAACAGCTTAGGGACACGGTAATGCAGCTCCGGGAGACGATCCTGCAGCAAAAAGAGACCATCGTCAACCAGCAAGGCTCCATCAAGGAACTGACTTCCAAACTTTCCCGTTGCGAGTCCGAAGCATCGCCTCAGGACGGGAGATCGAGAAGTCAGGGCTCCTGGAGGAAGGACTACAACAAGAACACCATGGGTGACCTTCCCCGGGACCCTGTCGAGACCATCGACCATCTGGGGAAGACGATGCAAAGTCTGAAAGCAAGGCTGGAGAACTTAGAGGTGAGATTTCAGCGCTGAACTACACGCTGAACCAGAAACCGAACTGACTTTGGTCTCAGTATTCATAATTTAATGCATAAACCGTTTAAGGACAATTCAAAATATAGCGTTATATTGCATTTTTAGTTTAACTGTAAAAGCAATATACGGTATGCAATGTATCTTGTTTACAGTATACCAGTGTTTAGGTCTTAGGCAAATCAGAATTCCCCTGCTCTGTGAAAAGTAAACTGCTCATGATTTTATGATGAAATACGAGAGCAACAAATAAAAAATACATAACATTTGCCCTCTAAACTATTCTGCTTGCTATCCCCTTGCAATGTAACGCTGCAGTTACTTCGCATGCGATCAGTATTCTTGACACACTGTTGTAAAATAATACCCACATCGGAGTGAAATGTTTAATTTAAGGTCTTGTTTCTAAATCATTTTCATAAATCTTATCTAAGAATTGTGATTAACAACATTCATCAGGTTATTCGTAGATTTAAACGAGTGCATGTATGTAAGTGTCTGTACGTTGTGGTAGAATACGGCTGCAGGCAACCTGCATGAATATGGTGTCTGAATTCACATGTGTAGACTTGCTTTATGAATGCTTTCAGTCTGAACATACATAGGACCTCTATGAATGACTATTTTTATGTGTCACGCACCTGTATGAATGTGTTCTGCATGAATACTCTGCGTCAGCTACCTGTATGAATTTATTCTGTATGAATATTTGTATGTGTCACATAACTGTATAAATGTGTTCTGTTTGAATACTTGCATGTGTCAGTTACCTATATGAATGTGTTTTATGTGAATATTATGTGTCACGTACCTGTATAAATATGTTCTGTATGAATACTTGCATGTGTCAGATACCTATATGAATGTGTTCTGTATGAATACTCGCATGTGTCCGATACCTGTATGAATGCGTTCTGTATGAATACTTGCATGTGTCCGATACCTATATGAATGTGTTCTATATGAATACTTGCATGTGTCCGATACCTATATGAATGTGTTCTATATGAATACTTGCATGTGTCCGATACCTATATGAATGTGTTCTGTATGAATACTTGCCTGTGTCCGATACCTGTATGAATGTGTTCTGTATGAATACTTGCCTTTGTCCGATACCTGTATGAATGTGTTCTGTATGAATACTTGTATGCTTCAGCTTCCTGTAGGAATGTGTTCTGTATGAATACTTGCCTTTGTCCGATACCTGTATGAATGTGTTCTGTATGAATACTTGTATGCTTCAGCTTCCTGTAGGAATGTGTTCTGTATGAATACTTGTATGCATCCGCTTCTTGTATAGATGTGCTCTGCCTGCATACATATTGGTTTTAACTGTAAAAATGCTTTTGCCACATGCATTCAGTGGCCATTTTATTGATATCCTTACATAGTACCAGGCAAGACCCCCTTTTCTTACAAGAATCACTGTTCCTGTTAGCTTTCTCAAGTCTATACTCCTCTGACCTCTCTCATCAACAGCTGCCACTGACTGGACGCCTTTTGTTTTGTCACAGCATTCTCTGCTACCTCTAGACACTATAGTATGTGAAAATCCCACGGAGGGTGGCTGTTTCTCAGATGCTGGAACCACCACGTCTGGCACCGATGATCATACCACATTAAAAATAACATAGATCACACATCTTAACTATTTAAATGCTAACCCACACAGTAATCAAACTTCTTCACATTGTTTGCTTGCTGTATATATTCTGTTGCAGCCACATGACTTCTTGTAAGTGTCAACGAGCAGGTGTGCCTAATAAATTGCCCGCTGAATGTACTCACCGAATGAGTCAATTTGATTGATCCATCCAGCTTCCACCTGCTTATCCTAGTAAGGGCCGCATGAGAGTTAATTTAATTACGTACCAATCCCATCTCAATAGGTTATGTCTGCTGTGTTTTTTCCTTACAACTCATTGCCTTTCCTAATAGTGAATAATATGTCATTGTCATGGTGACTTTGTTCCCTCTTTCTACCACTTGCTGTGACTGTAAGTTGGAGGCTGTTCCCTTAGTCATACTGCTTTCATACATTCACTGTACCCTCTGCTAAGGCTTGTTTCATGGCTCTTCCATAATTTGTAACTAAAATTATCACCAATAATATCAAATTGGGATTTAATGGGCCAGCTCAGAAATCTTTTGCCCGCTACCTACCCGCCTCTTTAACCCCAGCTACGGTGACCAGGAGCTGCCACAACTGCTCAGATGCTGGTCCTGGAAAGACGAAATGATTCTGACTTTGGTTTGTCGCCACGCTACTGAGCTGTTGTCAGTGTGTCCATGTGTGGGAGGGAGAGAGAGGATCACACACTTCAGTCAGCAGAGCAGAAAGCCTGCCGTTGTCTGGGAACAAGATTCATTTATAAAATCAGACAATAGGTTTCACCAAAACGTCTTTTGACTACATTATTTTCTGAAGGTCTCCCCCAAGGTAGAAACTGTCAGGAAGGGAAGTTTTGTATAAGCTTTAGTTGAAATGACATAACAAAGTGGGTCATTGGTCTAACCTGTTTTGCGTTATTGTGGAGAACAGAACTACAGTAAAAAAATTTTCGGTCTATGAATAACTCTGGCAGGATACATTCTAGGGTATGTGTTACCGAGTGGCAATGCATGATTACTGCACCAGAGCATGTAATAGCTGGTTGTGATTGATTATTTTTTCATGAGCTATTCGGAAAGCGGAGACTGATAACTGCTGTGCTCCACCTTCCAGCAGCAGCAGCAGGTGCGCGTGAACATGTCCGGCGCGTCAGTCCCTAACGACCTCCGGGAGCTGCTGAAACAGAGGCTGGGCGACCTGGAGAAGCAACTTCTGACCAAGGTGGCCACACTGGAGCAGGACAAGACGCAGCTTTACAATGAGACAGCTGCCCACCGCCACCGTACAGAAGCTACTCTTAACTCCCTGCTGGAGCGCATTACTGAGCTGGAGAGGGGTAACATTACCGTCCGACTGTGTCACACACATACATTACTGAGCCGGAGAGGGGTTACATTACCGTCCGTCTGTGTCACACACATACATTACTGAGCCGGAGAGGGGTAACATTACCGTCCGACTGTGTCACA